>VUYV01000016.1:6675549-6842699 GCA_008711295.1 Anarhynchus alexandrinus | reverse complement strand
GAGTCAAAGGGATGCTGCACGAGGTGATGGCTACACAGCTACTTGCAACACTCTTGTATTAGCATCAAAACAGGTGTACCAGATGGGTGACACCTAAAAGGAATATAAATGTATCACTAAATTTAAAGTTAGCTGGCTTTCTTGAGGGGCCCAAAATTTACTTTTGCCAGCAAAGCAAGTTGCCTCAGTAAGCAAAGGTGCATTCATCACTTTGCTCTAAGTCAGATTTTTGAAAGGTAACAGCTTCAATATATGCAAAAGGGGTAACAGTAACAAACCTAAATGCACACATTGAAAGAGCTGTAGATTAAAAGTGCAAATTCTGTCCTGAAATAACCTTGCATCAATTTTTGTACTGATCTCAATCTCTCCAAAACATAAATTTGCAGGTAGAGCTCACGAGCTAGTTGGAGGGGTGAGAATGGATTTTTTTTTCTGCTCCTCATTTTACATCCTGAAGATCAGAACTTCTCCAATAAGAGAATGATTCTGCCAATTATTCTTATAGCTTCACTGAATTTAAGTATCCTGAACTCTCTTTGTTGCACTTGGATCAGTATCACAGAATTTGAAGAGGAGGATGTTGCGAAGACTGCCCTACTGAAATTGTATCACACCTTGAGAGCAATAAAACAACTTTGGTTTGGACTAAATCATTACCTATGGAGAGATGAGGAAAGTAACCACGCAGGTCAAAACCCATAAAAATAGTGAGATGATAAAACCTGTGGAGAAAATCTAGTCCAGGATTTACTTAGTCACCAGCTTGGCCCGTTTTGCCAAAATATGTACTTTTAAATTGTCATATTTAAATCTGCACCATGCTTTGTGTGGGCGTGAAGGGAAATGATCTCTGACTCTAAAAACCACTGTTCTGCGAGTCCTGGCTTCCTGATTTCCCATAGCGGTGGACGGGGAGATGACTATCCTGCTACAATGGCCAGTACGTACCCAGTACGCATATAACTCACTTTCCATCTTTAAAGAATAAAGACAAAACCTTGTAGGGATTTACTGCTAGTGGTTACTTTGGCAACGGCTGATGAATGCATATTTGAAGTTTCATTTCTCAAAAGTCCTGTGTCTTATGATTTGGCCCCCATCTCGTTACAACTGTGAAAGCTGGCTGAGAAAGGATCACCATCACACCAAATTAGAGTTTTTTTGAGATGTGATGGAATGAGCATTGGAAATAACCATGTGTGGGTGTTGAGCAGCCGGGAGTATGTGGAATGCTATTTAGTCAGGTCCAGGATGCTAGAGTATTTTCCTCATGTAAAGTGGCTCATTATCTGGAAAAAACATTATTTTACTGGCTGGAAGTCAAAGAAGGGGCCTCTTCGTATGCATAGGAAACAACAAGCGTGCCTGGAGAAGACTGCAGGCTTATTTACTCTACCTGCAAAGATCAGCCAGTCTTTCAAGGGGATTAATAACGTCGTATCTGAGTGGATCAATTCCAGCCTTTACAGTGGCCTTCAGATGCTATTCTGCTTTTGCATGCAATCATTCAGATAATATTTCCTGCTCTTATTTGTTGGTGCATTCAGTGTCTTTTTCTGTGGACTGTAGAAATGAGTTGCAAAGTTCCTAAACTAAACTGGAGCGGTCCATGTAGGGCTGTATTTGTATGTGCTTGTCTATTTTTTTTCTTTTTTTTTTTCTTTGACCTGGTCACTTCCCACAGACACTTAAAGCATTAAAGTTAAAGTTATCTTGAAATGATTGTTTAAGATTGTCCTCTCATCTGGGTCAAAAGAGATAGAAGAGGGATGTGAGTCTTCTCTTTTACTGCCTTCTCTCAGCATCTCTGTCCTTTACAGGGTGTCCAAAATCACTGAAACCTCCCAATCCAAAGGTTCAGCTGTTTGTTGCCTGGAATGCCTCCTTTTGTAAAGCAGGGATAAAGTGCTTTTGTGAGGTCAGGATCTCTTTATTCAAAGCAGCTCTCCTGTTGGCCCACAAAAAAGCTAAAGAATTATTAGAAAGGAGATATAAACTGTGATGAAAAGCCTGCCTTTCTCATCTTCTGCTATTAAATATTCTCCTTCATCGTGCCTGAAGGCTACGGCTTAGCACCTCCAGCTCCAAATTTTAGTCTGCCTTGGAGTTAAGTAGCTGAATTACTACGCTCTAGGTTTGAAGAAACCTATAAAACCCTGCAGTCCTGGAGGGTTGTAACTAGCAGAGGTATCAAATGGTTTCTCCCATTTCTTTGTACTTTGTCCACATCATTGTAACAAACCAGTACGACATCTGAATGCATGTTGTCAGATACATGAGCCTGATTTGACAGAACCTCACAGATGCACACTGTGTTGTCTAGACTTACTCAATGAAGCTCCAAAATTTATCACTGCAAGGAGTTTCCTCAGTGGACGCACTATAGAACGTGTACAGGGCATCCACCCTAACCCTGTTTGACAAGAGTTTATACTGCTGAATCTGAAACGGGAGTTGGGAGGCAGCAGAGAGAGGTTGGTCTTCATCTTGTTTCCCTGAGCTGAGGCAAATGATTTTGCTTGGCATGGTGTAAAAAACTCGCTGAGTTTAACAGCAAATGTGTACCCCTTGTACACAGCTCCTAACTGAGTGTGGCCCACACCTCTGGAGCAGAATGCATCTCAAAATCCTGGTCAGAGGAGAAGTTTCCAGCCGCGTTGTGTTAAAGTGCTTGTTGTAGGGATGTGCTTGTACCCGCATGAACGTCCGTGGGTCTGCCCGGCTGCAAATGCATTTAAATGCTTCTTACTGAGCACATGGGATCACCCCGCTCAACATTTGGTCACAACCCCCCCCGCCCCCTAAGTATCCACTCTCTGAGCTTTTCTATTAGGAAATGGAGGGTGTCAGTATTAAGACAATACTGACAAAAAGTTCCAAGAAGTAATTAAGCAGTGGCATACATCTGCATTCTTACCTCAGATTTTCTTTAATTAAGGGTTTCATTATAGTACAAGTGAGATGAAGCCTCACTGAAGCCTCTGGGCTTGAATTTCCTGTTTGGGGAAGAATAAATTAAATTCAGAATAAATTAAATCAAATTAGGAAGAAAACTTGTAGAGTCTGTTTCAAAAGACGGACAGAGTGCAAGAAGAAATTTAAGATAATCAACAAGAAATAGAACAAAACCAAACCCAGGCATTAAAACACAGCTGGAAACTTTGTAAAAGGAATAATGGGGGCCTTTCACTTCGAAGCTGTATGCTGAGCAATGATTTACAGAATGAGATCACATTTTTATTGGAATAGCTCCACAAATCTAAAGAAGAGCAAGGACCAGAAAATAGGAAAAAACAAAAAATATTTGGCCAGTTTGGAAACTGTCACCAGCAGCACGGGACAAGTTAAGTAAAAGCATCAAAAAACCAAGTGAAAACACACATTTGGATTTGAAATCCAGTTTTCCTGGAGAACAGCATAGGACCAAACATTGGCAATGTTTTTAGCTTCCCCCCTAAAGAAAGAAAGGCTCTGTGATCACGCTGTCTATCCATCAGTCTGTCAGCCTACCTTCGTAATTTGAACCTGCTGGCCAACTTCAAGGGGATTTGACAGAAGGGTCAAGTCAAAATATGCGTAGCTCAGAGTCAGCCACATGTTGTGCTGCCTCTTTCTTAGCTGACAGACAGGAGAGGTGGACAGAGAAAGGGAAAATGGCGGGCAGGTGCATAGGGCCTTATCCAGGACATAGAGATGAACGCACAAGGTCAAATCAAAGCTGCTTTGGTAGTGGCCAACTCTTTGCGTCGAAGAAAGGCTGCAGCCAGAAGGCAAGTGCATAGCAACACTTCCACACCACACCCTCTCTTTCCCCCAACTCAGGCTGTCCTAGCTCAAATGTAACTGTTGCCATTTGAAAGGCAAAAAACGCACTTTGGAATCTCCTTGGTTCACTTCAGCATCACTATCAAGAATAACGAGGACTTTAAAAAAAGAAAAATTGGCAACAGAGCAACTCACAACTGGGATTTGGACCTCACGTTGAAATCTGTGAAAGGAGGCCAAACATTTTCTAAGGGTTTGCGGACTTCACATTATTTCCTTGTAGCTTTATCCAACAGAAGAGGAAGCACCTGGTAACGTGGAAGATAAAAGCCGATCTCCATAAGCCACATAGTTTTGTCTGCCAAAAACGTGTGTGGAAAAAGGAGACTTGCATTTGTTCTTGACTTTTTTTGCATCGTTAAAAAAATTTAAGGCTGGTCTTTGAAAAAAAAAAAAGTCAGTAATACAAAAATTAATGGAAACACATTGTTATTTATTGGGAAAAAAAGCCATAAAAGGGATTTCTGTGATTATAAGGCAGGCCAGGAACATGCCTCCTGAATGCCTGGGCAAGCTCCTATGTAGGAAGATTAGGACGCAGTGAAGATGGAATAAAGTCTGGGGGTAAAAAGGTTAGTTTCCAGACTTTTTGTTTGGTTTTCCACAGTTCAGTGCTCAAGTTTCTGTTAAATATACGATATAACTTGTATACCATACAGTCGCCACAGGCTAAAATGTATGCACTGCAAATGCGAGTGAAACCAAATTGTTTGCCTTATGCGGTAATGATGGTAAGAAGTGTAAGTAATCTATTATTAGTTATTATTTGCTTTGAAATGTATTTTGCTGAGTGAATCAAATTGGTGTCAGAGGAAGTTCTGTAGAAACTTGATTTGTAACAGGTCCCTTTAAAGATGTAGTTTGGCCAAAGCAGGTTATTTCCTGACAGCTGGCTTGCAGAGAAGGAATGATGCTGTCCACTGTGGCAGGAACTACTGCAATAGCTACATGCTGGGCTTGCTTTTAGGGAAAAGAAAAATGGGGAGGAGTTGAAATCTTTTTCATCTAGAGGGCTCAGGAGCATCTTTTATATAAAGTATATCCTATCACTTCTCATGTTGGAGCTTGAGCAAAAGACCGGGCAAAACTCTTTAGTGAATTCTGCAAAAAAAACAACTGTGTCTTGATCTTCCAAAAATTTTAGTTTCACTTGAAAAAGCTGATCTTTGCAAATGAAAATTTGAGGCACCAGGTAAGATAAATGTAATTTACAGTATAAGTAAGTCCATAAGGGCGTCTGGTCTCGTTTCACACTCCTCCAGAGAAGAGGTGCAGGGCTGCGAGAGTGAAGGCGCTTTAGGCACCACAGGCAATATGGACTGCAATAAGCAAAGCTGCGCGCACGTAACGATGCTTGTTCCCAAAACTGATGGTAACGATCGTCTGAGAAGGTATGAATGGGATTTGGATGTGGCTGCCCCCATTCCTGGGAAAGTCACTTTAGGAAGTCACACTGTCTCCTACAGAACAAAATGGGCAGAAATTAATAGGAACTTAATATTCCTGTAACAGCACACAAAACCCAAAATGCCCATTAAAAGAAGGAGATGCAAAATAACCCGACTCCTGTGAAGATTTCCTGACAGGACTCTTGTCCACCTTCCACCCCACAGCCCCGGGCCCGGCTCCCCCCCACCCCGGCCCGAGCAGCGCCTTCCCCTCGGGTAGGCCGCGGCCGCCATTTCCCTCACGCCGCGGAGAACCCGCCGCCCGCTCGATCTCGCGGGCGCCCCCTGAGCCCCCCCAGCCCCGCCCGGTAGAGAAGCCGCCGGCCCCTCTCTCGCAGGGGTCCCCTGAGCCCCGGCGCCCAGCGGACACCGACCCCGCGCGGCTCGGCCCTGCAGCCCGACAGCGCAACTGGGGCCGCTCTGCCGCCGCGCCCTCCCCCGGGCTGAGCCTCGCCCCCTCCCTCCGCCGCGATTGGCGTTCCCCCGGCAGCCGGCGCGTCATTCGCCTTCCCACCCGCCAATCGGCGCCGACGCCATTTCCGCTCGCTTGGCCCAATCGGAGGGAGGCGGTGGGCGGGGACGCCTCATCCTCACCGAGGCAACGGGCNGGGGGGGGGGGGGGGGGGGGATGGTGGGGCGTAACGGACGCGCCGCGAGGCAGCCGCGCGGACTCCCCTGGGTGACGTCACCCCCGCCGCTGCGGCCCCACCCACCTCCCGGGGCAGGCGGGGAGGCGACCCCGGGCGTTGCCATGGCGATGGCGGGGCCGGCGGCCGCCGTTGGCCGTGGCCTCCCTGAGGTGGGGGGGGACGAGCGGCGCCTCCCCCGTCCTTCCCCCACCTCAGGCCTCGTACTGTGAAACCCCAAAAGCGCCTAAAATCAAACTCTGCCCCGTGACCGGCACTGAGGCGTCAGTGTGTACGCAGCGGCCTTCCGCCGTCCCGCTGCCGCCTTTGTGCGTGCTGCAGAGCAAACGCTGGCTCCTGGGCAGGGAGACTCGGGCAGAGCTTTGGGTCTTGGGGGGGGCAATGGAGAGGGGCCCCCCCTGGTTGACAGAGTAGCTGTCGCGTCTGTGGCAAGCGCACTGGAAGACTTGAGCGATGCTTTCGACGTTGGGTGTGATGCCTGAATTGTTTACGTTTTTCGGAGTGCCAGATTTCAGCATTGCTTTTTCAGAGCAATAAGCGCTTTGGGCTACTTTGGTGAAATCGTTACAGTTTTGTTCTTCAGGAGTCAAACTAGAGTATGTTCTCCCATATAGCTGTACAGATGTAGAACAGTGAACTGTGTAACGACAAAGAATAAGATCAGAAGTGATGAACGTGTAAAAGCCAGGAAAAAGAACAGGTAAATCACAGAATAAGCAATAAAGGGAAAGGTTGGGTCCAACGAGAGCTTAGAAAGTGGAAGCAGCAGGTTTGTGAGTGAAATTTGAAAGGACTTATAGAACGATTTGAGATGGAAGGGGTTTGACAAAATTGAGTTGATGTGGAGGAAGCATTATGAACTGAAGTAAATTGAGATAGGTTGACTGTATGTTATCTGGTAAAACTAAATGTATCCTCAGACCCAAGTGTAAGTAAAGGCCTAAATGGAGTCTTCAGTCTGGAGTTATGCTATTAGTTAGGCTTTAAGTGGCATCTGTATCTTTATTTTCAAAAACAACTACCATCATTATTACTTTCCCTACCGCCACACTATTTTTTCTATTTCTGCAAGAATATATATTCCTTACTTGCTCCTCTCTCATTTTAGTTGAGTCTTTGTCATGCCTCTGTTGCTGTAATGACAGTCTGTGTGGTGTAATAAGATGCAGGAAAGCAGAGTTTATTGCAAACAGACTGTTTCAGCTTGCTGCCTGGAGCTTTCTTAATTGTTAGTAGCAAAAAAGAAGTAAATGTATTGATTAAAACTTTAATTTTAGCTCTGAAGTTTATGCAGGAGAGCATTACAATTGGATGTAGTCCACAAAGCCCCTTTTTTCTCTGTAGAGTGTGTATTGCAGTGGTTTTCATTTTCTATAAATAGATATATTTATAATTATAAAAATAATAATAAGTTCATATTTAATTTTAAAATAGAAATCTACAAACCTGTAAAGATACCTATATATGTTTAGCATCTAAGAAAAAATGAGCGGAAATAAATAACTTCCTAGAAAGCTGTGCTAATTTTCATTATTGAAAGGATGGTTGTGGTAAACCAGCAAGTTTGTCTGTTTTGTGCCAGTGCTCAATGTTGTTAAAAGTCATTTGCATTGTTTTGGTTGTTTAAATGAAGTGGTATTTAATTACTGAAGTAAGCCATATAGCATTTGCAAAATCTGTGATTTAAATCCTATGTATTAAGCATCTCATTTATTTTCACTTCACTTTCTAGTATTCTTAAGTTACAAATGGTCCCTTTTCAAGGTGGTAGGAGTGATAGACATCATAGTGGAATATCTTAATATGTTATGGAGGTTTTCTCCACTCACGCATTAATAGTATATGCTTTTTCACTTCCTGAATTACTTTGACATGTAGAATATCTCTGGATTTAATTTTACCTGCTGAACTAGAGAAATGGTATTGTGTCAGGATTAACATGTATTAGGCTGTGGATAAGAGGAACAGTAAATACAGTGAATTTGGTTTCTGACTCCTGAAAAAATACATTGTTCTGTACTTTAACTTGGGAGCTTTTTTGTTTTGTATACTAGAAAATACTGTTTTCCCATTAACTTTCTATAAACATTAAATTCTATAAACATCTTAAGGGTTAAGATCAAAACTAAGTAGGGTTACAAAATTATTTGAGATCAATTTAAGCATGTTGAGGATCACTAATAATCATGGTAGCAATCTAGGCAAACTTTGGCAATCTGGTGTTTTTTTAGAAATAGTTTGCCACTAAAAAAAGATAATTTCTTTTTTTCTTTCCCACCTGCAAATTAATGGAGAATAATAAGGGTAAGGGATGAAAAAGTATGGAAGAGTAGGAGTGCATTATAGGATCTTAAACAGTTATTTCCTGCAAATGACAGGAGAAGGTTCGGCATTTTTAATGTCACTCATATCACGGAATCACGGAATCTTCAGAATTGGAAGGGACCTCTAGAGATCATCTAGTCCAACTCCCCTGCCAAAGCAGGATTGCCTAGAGCACATTACTCAGGACTGCATCTAGGCGGGTCTTGAAAATGTCCAGAGAAGGGGACTCCACAACCTCCCTGGGCAGCCTGTTCCAGTGCTCTGTCACTTGAACTGTAAAGCATTTTTTCCGTGTATTTGAACAGAACTTTCTATGTTCCAACTTGTGCCCATTGCCCCTCGTCCTGTCATTGGGAACCACTGAAAAGAGCCTGGCTCCATCCTCCTTCAACCCACCCTTTAGATACTTTTACACCATAATAAGGTCTCCCCTCAGCCTTCTCTTCTCCAGGCTAAAGAGTCCCAGCTCTTTCAGCCTTTCAATTGTTAAAAAAATGTTACAATTCTCTGGAGTTCGTGTTTGTAACTTCTTATATTACTATTGAATTTGTGTTCATGCAGGGTTTCTGTATCCCCTACATAAAATGTAGACACAAAATCATGCAGGCAGATGCCAATATGTGATGGGAGGACAGGAGATTCTGCCATGCGAGCATATATACTGTCTTTCAGCTTTTTGCCAGCATTGCTACAGTGCTGCTCAGGACTTTCCACGCAAGCAGGGAATTACACTTTTAAGAAGTAAAGATTGTGGCTGTGAAGCACCATCACATTAAAAACCAGTTAGGCATGATGGGTGGAGAAATAAGTTGTACTGTTAAATAAAAAGAGGCTATGGAAAGCAGCTTTCTCTCAGTCACAGGAAAGCCTTAGATCAAAAATTCCCTACAATGTCTGGAAAGATTATTAGGTTCAAGTTAAGTTGTAACGAAAAGGCTGCTTTCAGCTTGCAACATGGACTTTGATTATTTTGCGTCTCATAAATACTGTTAGCTAGGAAAGAGGCAGAACTTAGAAGCCCTTCTTTCAAGAGGCGTACTCTCCTTGTTCCAAACCTCTTCCAAAAGTTCCTTCTGAAGTTATTTGTGTGAAATTTGTCTCTTGAAATCACTATCTAATGTATGCATGTGATTTGGTTTTAGGATGATTCCTCTCCAGGGTTTATTTTTGAATGGAAGGATGCTCTTTTCCAGTAGAAGATGGTGATCCTAATATATGATCATGGAGAAGGGGATAAGTTCAGTAGAAGTGTTACCTTCCAAATCGTCTCAGGTTACAGCTGTAAAAGTGGTGGTCAAAGAGCCCGAAACAAAGCAAACCCAAAGAGGGAAACGAGTGGGATTTGTGCTTGTCCATGCAGGTAAGATGCAGAAGTGTAACAGCTGGAATGAAAGTAGTGCATATACAAACTAAATATCAACTAAAATTTCATACTGGACTACTAGTATGTTAATGAAGTGACATTAACTTTGAATTTAAACCTGGGAGTGGAGAGTTTGATTGGAAGTTGCATTGGCTGGAGGATCTTGGAAACTATTAATAAAAATGTAAGTTTTTGTATGTTCTGAACTGTGGCTGGCTTTTTTCTCCTTGACAAAGAAAACCCAAACCAAAATTTAAATGGTTATAAAATGTCAAATTCTGCAGTTATCTGCTAAGCTTGGGAAACCAACAAAATGTGAGAGATCTTTCAGTCTATTTCCTTACCCTACAGAAAGATCAAACATAGCTGTGTCATTACTGACAGTTTCTTGTCTAGCTTGTCCATAAGGACTGTCTAGTTAAGACTTTTTAAAACCTCTTTAGGCAGTTTGTTGCAGAACTTCACTTTTTTCACATTTTTGAAAGTTTTCCTCCAAGTCTGGTTTTTTTTTTTTTGTTGTTCATATTTAAGTGAATTACTATTTTTTTTTCCACCTGTAATGAAGAGGTCATCTACACAGATGTGATACAAAAATGATGTGTTATGTGTGTCTTGTTCATTAATTCTTTTCTAATAGGTTCTTTCTTAAATACTGCTAATCTTGAAAATATTAGTGATGCTTATATCTGGCTGTATATTTGGTTTTAGCATATGTGTGATGACATGAGGTGAAATTGAGCAAAATAGGCTGGTGACACCTAAAATGTTTGAAAAACCAACGTGCTACTTGGTTTATAAAATCCTGAAGGTAAAAAATCCCCAAAACCTCAAAGAACTTATCCTGGGTTGATATTTGATGACCCTGGTATTCTATTTTAAGAGTGAATGGAATTTTTTTAATTTTTTTTTTTTCACTTGTAGTATTAAAACTTATTGTATTAGTTTCTCAGAGGTAACATTTCTAGAGGTGAGGAAAGGGAAGTTGAGATAAATACAAGCATATTTTTCAAGTTAAAAAAATAAGAAAATGGAAGAAGATGGAATTTAAATATCAGTGTTTTAGTATTTGTTATTTTTCTGATGCTGTATTTAGTTGAATAGTGGGCACTGATAAATTTTTCAGGTATGAAACTAGGGGGCAGTGGCTGCAAAACAGGGCAAAATGGTTAGATGGAATAGGATAGAAATAAAGACTGAAAATGAGAAAAAGATGAAAAAAAAAAGTTTAATCTTTATTTTCAGGAACTCTCCTGGTTCTAAAACAGGAGTAATGAGCTCTAAAAACTTATCATAAACGTGAGAAGACGATGGTAGTTGCAAACTTGCGAATCAGTGGTAAAAGGAAAATTGGAATTTGACTTAAAGCCAAGTTTTTTTTCTCAATAATGGGCAATAAATAAAAAGGCTATGCTGGAAATCCTCCAAGAATGAGCAAAACTGAAATCTCTTGGAGAGTGTTTATAGGAAGAGATTGTACGGTGCTGAGCTTTATACCTGTATGCTTCTGCATATATGCTCTGTATCCTGTATTTTACTGAGTGTATTTGAATCAATGTTGGAATGCATAAAATTGTCAATCATTGATACAAAAATGAAATGCCAATGTCTTCCAGAATAAGGAAGACTGTGTCTGCCTGTATCTTAATTCTTTATGTGAACTATAGGCTGTAGTTTGATAGGTAGTATAATCTTTTTTCCTTTTGTCTTAATTGTAGGTGCAGGTTATCATTCTGAATCCAAAGCTAAAGAATACAAGCATGTGTGCAAAAGAGCCTGTCAGAAGGTATGTCTTACCACCTCCACAGTCTTGTAGTGGTATACCAGAAATATGGCACTGTCCCTTCAGTATGAATGGGCATATTTCGGTTTAGCTACTCAGGCTGTATGCATTTCTTGAGGAAAAAATGGAGCAGCAACAGTTAACATGATACAGAGTCAATGGAATGAATGGCCATGAGGTGCAGCAACGTTCTCACGAGCGGTGGCAAGTAGCAGACATCAAAGGAACAGTGGGGGAACAGGAGCAGGTCACAGTGGTACCTACATAGAGTATTCCTACAGCTTCCTGCACAGTTCCCAAGGCTCTGGGATTTCTGGAGCTAAATATGGTGTCTGGATTTTGCTTTCATCAATGTCCACTCTTCGGAATTTATTTAAGCTCTAGCATCCAGATTGCACTGTGAATACAGGGATTGCTAGAGTTATTTTCTTCTTGATAGCTCTTAGCTTATTAATAGGAGGGGAGGTAGAAACAGGAAAAACAAAACAAAAAGTCAAAACCCTCTTCCCAGAGCTGGAAAGGGAGAAATGGCAAGACTTTTATTTCCATTGAAATTAAATTTTTTTATCTCCTCCAAGAACTTAGCTTTGGAACTGACAAGCCTGGTCTACTAAGAGTTGAATGAGAAGCTGGAAGACCTGTCTCCAGAATTTCTAAGGCCTTTTGCTTTCTCCAGGGAGAAGTTGGGGAGCTTGGTAGGCTTTTTAGAAGAGTCTCAGAGTTGGCCTCTGATAATTATCACTTCATCTTACGGTTCTATTGCTCAATTCTAATACCGATCTAATTTTGTAATGAGAGGCCTCAAAAATAATCTAAACTTAACACTAGCTTTATTAAAGTTGTGCATTAGCCCAGTTGATATTAGTTTTCCAGCTAGTTATGTGTGAAAAAGGTTGTTTGCTGTTGAATTTAAGTCTAATTTGAGATTTGCTTTCTGGGGTTCCCTGAGAGAACTTGACTGTAATGTCTTGTCCAGTATGGATCTAAGAAATAATATTAGGCTCTAGAAGTTCATTTGTTGTGTGTGTATATAATTTGAAGATAACATTGTCTAATTTGATTTGTTTTGTGTGTTGGCTTTTAAATGAGCTTACTTGTAGATTCTATTCAATTTCATGACAATTGCCATATGTGGTACTAGGGATTTTTGTTGAATCTTGGAAGGGAAATTAGAAACTTCTTGACTGAAAAGTTAAGTGTTTGAGGACACCAGGTATAAGAATTTATTTTGCTGTCAATTTGACCATGCAGGAATCTAATCTAATCTAAATGCAGTGTTGCAGTGTCTGAGTAGTAAAATCACACCTTCAGATCTGCCCTCTCATGGTGCAACTTACTATTTCCAGTGCCTCTTGTTTTTATGTCCTCTTACATTTTAAACTAATTTGGTGAGGTTTTTGTTTTGTACAGGACTAGGAAAATGTAGGGCTTAGTCATAGAATATTAGAATTTCCTAATCACCAACTAAAAATTCTGTTTTACAGGCAATTGAAAAGCTACAGGCTGGTGCTCTTGCAACAGATGCAGTGACTGCAGCACTTATAGAATTAGAGGTACAAATTTCTGGCTAGTAGTAATAACGTGTCTCAAGTACATTGCTGTTTTTTTCTGTAGGAATGTATTAATTCAAATGGCAAATCTACTGAGATTTCAATTTGTGTGTCTTATATTTAGTTATCTGTACAGACATGGAAGCTATGCTAATTTTATCTTTTGCTTTTCCAGTATATTTCAGAGTAAATTTATTTAAAGACTTTCTAAAAATGCAAACTGAATAAAAGTTGTCTTGTTGGTGCAATTGGGTTGTCATTTTAGGTATACCTTATCAGATAGTCTTTAACCTTCAAGAATAAATACAGTCATTAAAGACTTGTTGAACACTTTGTAGGGAATTTATGATGTACCAAGCTATGGACAGACTGCACTGGCTTTGCTTCTTAGGTGGGGGAAAAAATCATGCTACTGGTCACATATGTTAACTAGAAATTCTAGGATAAGTCCTCATTCCTTTTTTTTTTGCATTAGTATCAGCACACTGAGTTATATTTCATTTCTTGAAATTACGATCCAAAGAATTTAGATGTAGTTAGGCTTTAGTAGTTCTATTAACACTCTCCTATAGTAATTATATTGAGGTAGCTGTCTCTGAGTATGCTATCTTGAGTTGTGTTATTCATACTTTTTTCAGTTCTTTGGGATAATTTACAAAAGTGAAATAATTCTACAAAAGTGATTGCATAAATTTAAGGCTGCTTGTCTCTTCATCCAGTTAAAGGACTATAGGAAAATGAAGTAGGAATTTTAAGTTCTCATTTGTCCCACAACATACTTCTGCTATGTGCTTAAATTAATGCGGTTCCCAAAGGCTTTTTTTCTTACGTTTTTTACTTTGTTTCTAAAGGATCTCTGATAGGATAAGAGACTAGAAGCAGGCTGTTCAGAGAAATGTGGCTTAAGTGTAAGATAATGATTTTTTTGCTGATTTTTATGACAAAGTGTGTGTAGAACAACAGGGCAAGCAATGTTTTTCTTTCAAAATGGTACTTGTTAATTAAGATAGAAAGTCTTGATAATGGTAAGGAGATGAGCAGCTGCTTGTAAAGTTTTTGGAAAAGTGTCTTCGGAGTGGTGAAATTTTTACAGCATCTGACTTTAGTGGAGGGTCCCTATGAAATAATGTAGAAGAGAGTAAAGCTAAAGGAATTTCTGGGATATAAATGAGGCAGTTTGGTTGTTGTCCCAGGTCCACTAATCCCTCGTGGCAGTAATGATTGAAACGGGTATTCCTCTTCTCCTGTAAGGAGTAATTGCTTCTTCCTCTCCAACTTTATTAGTAAAGAAGGAAGGCAAGGTAAGTGTTGTGCTGTAAAAATAATTTCCTGGGTTTGGAATTTATGGTAGTATTCTGAGAGGATTAGCAGTGGATTTGCTTACACGTATACTGGGAAAGTGTTAATTAACATACTTGATAGGGTTAGCGTAAGGCAGGCAGTACATACTTTAATATGTGTTAGACATGCTGACTAGGAGCCAAGACTTTGGTCATACTTTTAACTTGGCAAGCTCCTTGGCTTTAAACAGTACTTTTGGTCTCCACTGAAGTGTTCAAATATGCTTTCATGTGCTATCTTACCTTTTGTTTCCACCTAGCTCTATTCTAATGTGTATATCTCTAACGGAATTATTTATAATGAGCTTCCATAAACTAACTGAGGCTGCTGTTGTTCCATAAGATTGTTTAGTGTGTCAGTTCCCTCCTCAGTGGAAAGAAAAAATAGCCTACTTTATGTTCTGATTTTTATCACGTTTCTGAGCTACACAGAAGAAAACATATTTTAAGAAGCTTAACTTAACAGCTATATATCTCTTGGCAGCTGTGCCTGGGGTAAATATTTTATCTGTTTTTGTTACCCCCAAGAGACTTTTCTTCTTTGCTTTAGTAGATTTAAATACTCTGAAGTGACATCTGTGTAATAAGTTATGGCTTTAAGATGAAATTAAAACCTTTTGATGAAATTACTCCAATCAGCAACCTTTTTATTCTCATCTGTCTTGGTATTATTCTGGTGATGCCTGCCATCATTCCACTTTCTGGTTTTATAATTGTCTAAGGTAGTATTTTTATGGGTACTGTTGCACAAACCCTATTTTTTTTCCTTTTTGCTGTTTTTAAGGTTTTGTTCAGGTTATACTGCTGTCATTAATTAATTATTTGCTTTCATTTATTCATTAAGTGATTTATGTAACTTCTGTTACTGGGATAAAGAATATCGGGCTTGGGATTTGGGCTTCTTTTAAATTTAAGTATGTTGCTATTCAGTTACACTGAGGAAAAATCAAAGGTATACTCAAAGCAGAAAATGGTGTGGTTTGCAGTGGCAGTTTTTTGGATCTGGTATGAGAAATTCCAAAGTGTTAGACTGTCAGCTTTCAAAATGTTGAAAGATTTGTTTCTACGCATATCTCATTCTGAACACAACCTCCAGACATCTCTGTCATTTCTTGAGCTACACCTTCTGTTTTAATTCTGATGTTTTTCCTATTGCTCTATGGAAAACAGAAACTGCATGTGGCAAGTCAACAAAGCAAACAGAATAGTTTTGCTCATCAATTGCAAAATTTTATGGGTAAAAATGTAGGTTTGTATGTTGACAGTCTCTCTAACGAGCTATCACTGCCCTTTTGTTTATGCAGGAAAAAATAGTGACGTTTCGTAAAGAACTTCACCATTTTGAGTTGGCAAATACATAGCGAAAATCTGTATTAAAACAATGTTTGTTTACATGTGTCACTAATGCAGATTAAGATACAGAACAAGAAAAGTTTGTATAATGTGTTAACAGATTTCATTGTGGAGTACTGTTTGTAACTTCTTGGTATTTTGGGTGCTGTAGAACACATTGCTGTGAGTTTATCTGAAATATTTAATCACTTCTGCAGTTCTCTAGGATTTTCAATGCTGTATTTCAAAAATCTGTCATTTTTGCAAGGCACAAATATCTTTTCATGGAAGTGTCACAAAAGATGAATTTTCTTCCTCAGTTCCGCTCAATTACACAACTCCTATTACACAGAATTTCAGCTAATCCAAGAGGCATCACTTCAAAGACTTGTTGAGGCGCAAGACTTGCTCTTGATCTTTTATGAGCAAGCTGACAGTTTGCTTGTGGTATGCTGTCTGTTTTTTGTTTTATTTTTGCAGGCTCTAAATGGAGAAAGAACAGCCTTTCTTTGTTGGACTATATGAATCTCAAGTGAAATAGTGTTCTGTGCTAATAGTTAACTAGAGAAAAGGTAGATTTCTTTTGCAAAGTAACAAAAGCAGCTGATCCAGAATACTGTTAAAATACCTGTGCTGGTCTTCGTAAGCATCAGCTGTATTTGAAAAGTTGATTAAAAGCAGTTATGTTCTCCAGTTTGTGAATTCTGTCATTGCAGAGGAACAAATGAACATATTACCTCTTTCAGATTTGGTAATAAAATGGGTCTGGACAAGGTGCTTCATAAGACTCATCCTTTACATTGTATGCTTCTACACAGACATTATCGCAGTGACATTTCTTTTTGCACTCTTACTATCAGCCACCATATGAAGTCTGAGTTTCTCTTGAAACACCAAGGGATTTGGGCANTAGGACGTCCCCCTCCATACCCCCCTAAAACTTGCAGCTTTCAACAAAACCACATGCTGATTGCATTTATGGCTGGCTGTGAGAACAATGTGCAATTTCAAGCTTTTCTTTGACTATAGAGCACTTCAGAAAGTCTACTCTTCAGGTTGTGGAGACAAGAACAAGAATTGTAAAGAATGATGAACATTTCAAACTTTTTCCAAGTTTAGTCTAAGTTTATTAATACTGTGTGTAGATCACGTTTCTTTAATCTGGCTTCAGTAGAATGTTCTTTATGAACATCATTTACATTGGAAATTAATATGATTGGTGGTGAAACAGATGTCACATTTTGGGTTTCGATCTCTTTGCTACTGAAATTGCTCAATTTATTTTGTCTGCATTTTTTTGTTCTTGTGGATCAATGGGAAGGATATTTTGAACCTGTTAGGATACTCAAGCAGTGGGTTTGTGTGACTGTCAGCAAAATTTTGCATTGAAAGAACTTGTTTCTTGTTGATTTGTTTTATGGTTTTGTTTGTTTATTAATTTTATAGTAATTAAGATTTTTAAATATACAGTCTTAGTCCCGGGACTACTCTTTAAAGAGGAAAGCACAATGCCTTGTGCTAAGGCAGTCACCATAGATGACCTTTTAATGGGTAATGAACTGGAAGTTGTTAATTCTAGTTAAAAGCAATACTGTGATGTTTTGCAGCAGAGTGGCTAACAGTAATCTGTGACAAAAGTGTTCTTTAAAAACATTTTAGCTTGTTTAATTGAAAGGGACATGACTCATCCTTGTAGACTGTTACTTCTTGTCACTAAATTCCCTCAGAAAAATAAATTTTAAAATTGCAGTGTGTAACACAAAATGCTTGTAGACTTTGAATCCCTTTTAAAAGTTACAAATAAGCCATAGCCAAAACTGTATCAAAGATGAATCTTTAATGCATGTTGAAAATAGAGCATTTTAACTATTTGCCTAGGTGTAATTCAGGACTATTAGTGTTATAACGTTGAGTAACTTCTTCAAGCATTCCAACTTTGACCACAGCTAGAAACTTTAGCATGCCTGTGTATGCTGCCAGACCATTTATAAATACATCTTGAAGTAAAAATTATTCTAAAACTAAAAATCATACCCTTGGTGGCTTGAGTTTTTACAAGATGGGCTAACTTGGGAAAATTAAACTCCTGTTTCACGTCTTAAAGCTTTGTATTATCTCTTTTGCTACAGGTTTACATTTTAAGTTAGTGATACTTCAGTGGTAGGGTAATTGCCAGGTAGTCTAGTATTTTTCACATAACTGAAAGCTTATGTTTTGTTCAAATGCTTTGAATAGCCATGTGTTTGTCTTTTCCCTCTTCTTTTTTACTTTTCTATGGTAGTAGGGCTCGCTGTTAACATGCAAAGCTCATGCCTGGTTTGCTTTCTTGTCTTTTTTCGGTCTCCTTAGAAATAAAAAGACTGATCTCTGCTTGTTTTTCTAAAAAAACCAAAAAAGTATATTCCTGAAGTTAGCTTCTGTATTATAAACCTTTTCCTCCTTTGCCTTCCTCCCTCTTCTTGGATACGTGCTTTGATTGGGTTCTTCCCCATCCCGTGGTAGTCATATAGTTCTCGCAGTACTGCATTTTTCTGTCTGAGTGTTTGAAGACACTGCTTCAGTTAGCTCAGTTTATTTTCTTCTCCCTTTGAAAGCGTGCACACTTCTGTTTTAATGATGTTTCTGCATTCCTTGAAGGTTTTGAATTTTCATTCCAAAATACACCTTAATTTTCAGAAGTTGTATTCCTCCATTTGTATATCAGAGTCTTGAAATCTTTTAGTCAGACTTCGCAGAGATCCATATTTTCAGAGAGATGTATTTATGTGGTGTATTTCATGTCCTTGCCTACTCATACGGTAGGTGTGAATTTCTGTTTCCATTTTTGTTAAAGGTTTTTCCCTGCCTTATTTCAAAGGCTTTATATCTCATCTCAGAGACACTCGGGTAGGTATCAGAAATTCCATGCGTTCACACCCAGTTCCTGCACTGCCTAAAGCTGTTACCAGATCACCTTTCAGATCTGTGAAGTTAGAGTAGACCATCTTCCTTTTGGCAATTCTGAGACCATCTTCTTAACTGAGTGCAGTCTTATTATAAAGCTCCACAGAAATTTTGAACACGTGCTTGGAATTTGGTCTTTATTTCCTTTTACTGGAGAAGTTACTCATGTTGTGACTGATTGTACTGGTAAGATTCTGAGTCCTAAATGAAAAGAGTTATGCCACCAAAGAGGCATCTACAATTTTGTTGGTGTAGATTTCTTATTTATCTAATATTCTGTAGTATTCTGATAAATATTCTGTAGGGAGAAACAGCTGGCATTCCCTTTGTCTTGGGATCCTCCAAATAAATTGTCTCTTGGTGCGTCCTTGATGTTATGCCAGTGAGGGTGCTATGCCAAAGCATCAAGCACACGTAGATTTTTAGAAATAAAGTGAACTGGTGCCACTGTATTCTGTATTTTCTCCCTACTCTCTATTGATTATTATGTTTATCACATGGTAGAGAACTTTGTGTCTTGACTGCAGAAGGAGTCCTGTTAGTAGGACTTCTGTTCTGATGGGTCCTTCTTACTCCTTTTATTTGTCCATGACATCTGCTTTTAAGGTAACAGCTGTCTTAGCTTTGTGGAAGTGACAGATCTGTAGAGCACAAAACTCTGCTAATGCTTTTGAGTATAACGCACCAGGCAAATGGTTTTGGAACAGAACATTAGACATTTATCTCCAGGCTTGCAGGTCTATGCAGTCTGGTTACCCATGGGCAAGGAACTTGGACAGCACTAGGAGTAAGCATTGTTCATCCTAATGTGTTCCTGTTTTTACTTTGTCCTCCAAGTACCTTTCACTATTCACATTCCAATTCCTTCCATCACTTCTCTGCTTCTTTTGTTCTAAACCTCACTGACTTAATTTTCTTCATACTTGTAGAGCCTGGGGAGCAATGAAGTCAGTTAAGCCAGTGGCTGCTCTGCAGTCTTCCACCTTTTCAAGGCCATCATCTTGGTAGACTTAAAAATCAAATTCTGCCCCTCACTCCCAGGAAAGTTATTCCCTGTGCACTAAACTGCAAATGTTTCATAATCCTAAAATCTTTTCAAATTTTCTTATTTTCTGTGAGACATAGCTGTCAAAGTGAACAACACAATGAATATACACAGTGAATTTGAAAATCTGTTGTGGTATGGGATAAAATCTTGTGCTACTTCTTGGATGCAGAAGGAAAAAGCAGAAAATAAAGATGAGTAGTATAAAATGAACGCAGAGATTACAGTCAGTTTCATGGTGACGTATTAATCATCTATTCATGATTCTTCTGGTAGATAGCATTTTGATGACTCAAACACTAAGAACACTAAATATCTCTGTAAATTAGAATCAACATCTTGCAAAACAAGTTTTGAATTTACTCATTACTTGCTCATTTGAAAGTTAACAAAGGCTGACTTACTAATGTCAAATGTCTTTCTCTTGTTTCGTTGTATTCATTACAAATTAATATGCAACAAAAAGAACCAGTTCAGTTAACGTTTAAGACAGAACTTTGAGCCGTTTCAGGTAGATTTGTTTCCCGATTCAGCTTATATTAAATGTACTGTAATAGTATGACCATCTAATTTCATTGACATGTTCACATGTGGTCTAGACAACCATTTTCTTCATCACATCAGGTTGTTACGCTGTTGTACTAAAAACAGAAACTCTGAAAGCGTGCAGCATCTCTCTGAAATTTTATGGTTTGGCTGTTCTGGGCTGTTCTCTTTCTTAGTGCTGTACTCCGTTTTGTGCTTGCATCAAGGAAGAGGGGATTATATTGAGTTGACAGCAAGACTCCTGAACTGTGCTTTAACAACTGTGTTTTTTAAGTCATGGGGATGCTCTGATGAACTGGGGGGGTGGGGGGCAAAAATGGGTGTTTTTAATTCTAGCGTGCAAAACTTCTTGTTTGAGAACCTTGATTTTCCAAAAAGCTATGGAAGGTTCTTATAAAAGAGGAGTTATTTTTAGTCAGATTATTAAATTTTGTTCCATACTTTCTGTGAAATACGTCTTGGTTAAATTTCCTGATCACAGTAATGACTGTCCTTGTGCTAATGATCAAATAGATATTTTCCAAAGTGAGTTGTTACTGATGCCAGTTCTTAGTTTCTGTGTGCAGAGCTGCAATCATAAGCTTAGAATGTTGAGAAAATGTACAGTTCTGTTTTGCTGCTGTATCATACTTAAGAGTTTCAAAGGCAGACTGTGGTCTATGCAGTGATTATTAGATGTTACTTAAATTGACCGACAGGTTAGGGGCCAAATGAAGTATGTATTTTGGGGGAGGGAGGAAGAGATTTTCACTTGTGTTATAAGGATTTTGCTTCGATGTAATTGATCATCTTAAATTGTTGAGTGATTGGGTTTTATATTAGGGCATTATTACACTTCAGATATATCACACCCTATAGAGGGTGTAAGGTATTCATGATAGTAATTTGAGATGCCCTCTTCAAATTGCTGTTGGTTTTGTTGTGGAAGATTAAACTACTATAATAAGAAAGTGCAATGTACAATCAAGATCAGTGTTGTCAGACAGTTATACAAAGGTTTTGATCTAGTCTGTTATGGATGTGGCCTTATAGTGTTTTGTTCTTATTTTTAGGATTCTCCTTTTACAAATGCAGGATTGGGGTCTAACCTGAACCTTCTGGGTGAGATAGAATGTGATGCCAGTATAATGGATGGAAAATCGTTAAATTTTGGAGCAGTTGGAGCACTGAGTGGTACGTTAACTATGTATTATAAAGCTAACTACTGATTTAAGTGCAAAGATCAATTTTGTCTTTTTTGTTACTTTTTCAGAGGGGAGAGACATTGTAAATACTGCCCCGTTTAAATAAATTCTGCCTCCTTCAAAAAAGAGGGAGGCATTCCTACTCCCTGAAACACTGTTTTGTGTTAATTTGCTTTGTGTAACATACTGTCTTATTAGTTCACTGGTAATCCTTTGATGCAGAACAATTGTGTGATATTATACAGTATTCACAATGGGAGTGAGTTTGCTCAGGTGGATTTGTAGAATGATCACTTTATAATAAAATGCAACTATTAAAAAAAAAGAGTACAAGCATTTGAATTAGGCTTGTTATTTGTATATGTTCTCTGTCTCCTTGAAGAACTTACAGGTATATCATTCAGTCATAAAACCAATTGAAGTTTTGGTCTGTTAGTTAAGTTGTTCAAATTAGGGTCTTAAGGGACTGAAATTTCCTTTATAGTGTCAGAGGGCTATGCAGGGTGCTAGCCTGCAAACTGGAGCCTCTCATGTATTCTTGAGAATGGGTGCAGCTGCTCATCTGTCAAGCTGTTTGCTTGGGACACAAAATTTCTGTACATTGAAGATTTTTTCGTTATTATTTCTCTCAAATGATCAGTTATGTTTGGATTTATTTTGTGTGATACTGTTTTAAGGTTAGATGTATTTGCGTATGGGACTTACTTATTCTGAAGACTAATGTGCTTCTCTTTTTTTTTTGGTCTAGTTTTAGCTTTCAGTACAAAACAAATAAAGGTATACAGTCCCAAACAGGGATTGTTGAGGTTTTGCCATAAATACATTCAACAGCCTTAACTGTTACCATTGAATAGCTTTTCTGACAACACTTGTCGCTTTGTTCTTTATCCTAGAATAGTTCTAAACCGTGGTAATAATTTCCTCTTGTAGATATAAATCTAAAATAAACAGTAAAATAAAGTGTTTCAAGGCTTGTTTGTTACAAAATGTATCCTTCCAACCATGGGGAAGGAGGAAATGAGGCAGTGAGAGAAAGCTAAGCCTGAATCTTATAATCCCTGTTTTGGCCAGGTAGATCCAAATGAAAGCTCTTTCCATCTTGAAAAATTAGTGCTTGTAAAACATCTTTGGCCTATAGAATACCACAGATTTAATTTGAGATTTCTGTCGTAGGAGGTCACTCCTAATATTTCAATGAAGAAAAAAAAAAGGGGGGGGTGGGGGTGGTGGAGGGAGGGTGTTGATTGGAAGGCCTTGTCACCACTGATAGGACATGTGAAGGAAAACACTGATGAAACGTAACACCACAAGGTGTCTCTTAATGAATTAGCAAAACCTTGGAAATTAAAGGAAGCTGACTTCCACTGCCAAAATGAGCACTACAATGCTATGTGGAAAAATATTTTAATGTTTTGTTCCCATTTTTTGCTAATTTTTCTTTTCAGGAATCAAGAATCCAGTTTCAGTTGCAAATAGATTGTTGTGTGAAGGGCAGAAGGGAAAACTCTCTGCTGGCAGAATTCCACCTTGGTAATTGCTTTGTTCTGCTTGACTTTACCTTGGTCTTTCGTCTCTACTGCATGCAATATTTGAAGGCTATATCTTATCCCAAGAAGGCTGGTGATGTTTTACACACCAGCAATAGCGTGCCTTTAAAAAGAAGATAAGCTTTGTTCTCTGATCTTGAAACATCTTGTGCACTTGATGAAGCTGTGTTGTGAATAGATGGTAACATCATTTTGTGATAATTTCTGCCTGTGTGATTATTTCCAGTTACGTCATGCTGAATTCTTACTTTTTTACTGCAGTATTTTGAAAAATCCCTAAATACACCAAGATTAAAATGAAATTCTACTGCCTTTGTCTACCTTTAAAAAAAAGCAATGTAGTTTTTAACAAGTATATAAAAGATTCCTACTTTACTGCCTGTCTCTGTGGCTTTATTTTATAGCTATAGTGTGGAAATGTGCAGTGTTTAGTAACTTCCTCTTATCTTAGCCAAAATGGGAAGTTATTTTAAAGATAAATGTAATAGTATTTACAACAACAATGAAAACATGCACTCCTTTATTGAGGTGGATATAATACTTGGATGGAAGAGGTAACTATTAAATGCATAACAACTTTAAATACTATTGCATCATTTTGGAAAGAATCCAATAAATGTGTCAGAATTGATTGCTCTTAAAACCATCTTATTTTCATTAGCAGTTTAAATTGACAAGTAGAGAACTCAAATGATTCATTAATATTAAATGACTCCTATTCAATTGTAGAAATTTGCTACCATTTGCTAACTAATGGACTGCAGTATTTCCTGATGTATTAAAGTAGCACTTACGGAGTTTAAAATATGTATATTTAGATTCACAAATTTTACTTTCCTTACTATGTTATTCTTATTCTGTAAAATTAGCCAAATAGTTTGTATCTGGATGGTATAGTATTCCAATTTAAACAGTGAAGAAAAGCACTATTTCATTGTTCTGTCATGCTGCAAAGGAAGGTTGTAGATCAAAAAAAGCCACCCTAAAACCAAACCACCAACAAGCAGATTTTGCATTTAAAACTCTTTTTTTTAATGAAGGAAAAAAAAAAGAAAAAGACTAACTGTAGTTCATGTGATAACTTCTTTTTTTCCAAAGAAGTTTGCTAAGTAATCAGGATCAGAGGGCTGGAGCACCTCTCCTGTGAAAACAGTCTGAGAGAGTTGGGGTGGTTCAGCCTGGAGAAGAGAAGGCTCTGGGGAGACCTTATAGCCCCTTACTTAAAGGGGACCTACAGGAAAGGTGGGGAGGGACTCTCTATCAGGGAGTGTAGTGATAGGATGAGGAGTAACAGTTTTAAACCTAAAGAAGGGAGATTTAGATTAGATATTAGGAAGAAACTCTTTACTGTGAGGGTGGTGAGACGCTGGAACAGGCTGCCCAGAGAAGCTGTGGATGCCCCATCCCTGGAGGTGTTCAAGGCCAAGTGGGATGGGGCTTTGAGCAACCTGGTCTAGTGGGAGGTATCCCTGCCCATGGCAGGGGGGTTGGAACTAGATGATCTCGAAGGTCCCTTCCAACGCTGATCATTCTGTGATTTTATGACTCGATGAATAGAAACTTGAATTTCAGTTGCTGTTAGTAGCTCATTTCTTTAGATGTCAGGAGAAAGCCAGGGCTTAGCTGAGTAACGTTAAAGAGAGTGTTAAATGAGGGGGGTATTTTTGTTGGTCCAGAACTAGTACTGAAGTCAGCTACACGAAAAAGCACTTGTGACTTAGTTTTGTCTATATCATCACAGTGTTTTCTCGAATTCTTGTAAGGAAGAGCACTTGGGCATTTTAGCACGTTTGCTGTAACTTCACGACTTAGTTTATGCTGCTAGTATTTTAAAAATAACTGGAAAAGAAACTATATCCTCTTGCTCTCAAAGGACAAGACTAAATCTTTCAAACACTGTGCAAGGTCTTGACTAACAGATGCTTTTAAAGACAAGGGAGCTCAAACTCTCAAGGTGAGAGGTGAACTGTCTTCAGATCCAACACATACACTGTATTGTGCAAATGTTGTAGACCTGAGTTATCTAATACATACTTTAATTTCTTCTTCCCTATTCTGGATTTTGAACATGTATTTTATTAGAGCAAATTAATTACCCTGGGAACAATCTATAGTAGCAGGATACACTGGGTTGTGCTCTAGACTTGCTTTGGTAGATGCTCCTGTATGTACAGGGTATCCCAAGTTCAGAATGATAGAGCTCATTTTCATTATAGGTGATGACTATTGACAATTTCATGCCTTGCCTTTCTGTCAGGGTTTGGCATGACACGTTGTTGTTTCGGGACTGAAATATATTCCTGCACAAGCTGGGAATATATATAGTCAAATAACAAGACATCAGCTGTATTTTTGGCATTCCTACTGAGTGTCAAGATTTTAGTAAATGATTTTTATTTGTAAAAATATGCAAGTTTCATCTTGTTTCTCATGGGCAAATAGAGTATTGGGGAATCTTCCAGATACTGTTTAGCCTAAGAACCTGTCTTGTTAAAGAAACAGTGGTGAAGGTTGTTTCTATAGCATGATTTAAGCTAGCTTAACGTCTTCTGGCCAGAATGTTTGGCACATGACCACACAAGAAAAATTCAGGAACCTATGAGTTAATAAAAGTGACATTATGGAGATTCTTGTCTATAAAAGAAAACATGGAGGCAGTTAGTTTGGCCTGTTTACCCGTGTTTAGTACTCGTTCTTGTCATGACAGTTCAAAACCAATTCAAAGTGGTACATTTCTAATTTTCAGTAGAAGAAATTCTAATGCGTGTGAATTCATTTATTCTGCGATGGTAAGCTTATTGGGAAGGAATGATCAAGTGTCCTAACTGATGTATCCAATTTGCTGTAAATAGCTCTGCAGAGTGTGTCATTCTGGATCAATATCTTGTCATCTTATTTAAAACACAGAATCCCACTATCTGAATTAAAATTTATCAAGTTTAAAGTAGAGAATCCCTGAATGCATGAGTGCATTTGTTGAAACTTTTGAGGTCCTTGCATATGTTATACAGGTCCTTTTCATATTTTATTCAGCTCGATGTTGTCAGGATTTTCTCTGCCTATGTGTGAAGTAACAGAAAAAAATGAACTTGTACATGTTACATACTATCATATAAGATATTCCTGTTCGTTGTATAACTTTACAAAAGAAAGCACTATTATAATTGTGCAATTATGTATTGGATGGATCTTTGGAAGTGGTCTTTGGTCACAGAATAATGGATTAGAAGTTTTGTAGTAATAAGTTTGAAGATTTTCTATTTCTTATGCCAAAACCTTGACCTTCCTAGGGGAAAAGGCTTATTTACATCTGTTTACTATTAAGTGTAGACATGTAAGCATTGTGGGATGGTGCAAATACGCCCAAATGTCTCCTTTCTTAAAACTCCTTAGTACTACTGATACGTAAATTCACGTCTGTATCCCTTTTTCAGTATTAATAGTAAGCCATATGGGAAAGAATCCCTTCTTAGGGTGTTTTTTTTTCCACCTTTGGGTATACAGGGATTTGTAATTGCTTCACAGTTTTACAGTTCTGCAGCTGATACATACACTTATATTTGCATTGTGTAGCTTGTAGGGCAGCGCATAATGAAGAAAGTGCCTAGAGTGAAGGTTTGTACCACCTTTTATCTCTGTTCTGTATTTCTTCAGAACAAATTCTTCTTTGTAACAATGATTTCAGAGTGATTGCTGAATTTCATAATAAATATTACAAAGTGAGTTTGTTACGTTCAGGATCGCCTTGCCCATCTTTAATGAACCTAACTTTCTTCTGCCACTTCTGTTTATCTTGGTGTGGCCTGTCTCCATACAGTCTGTATTAAATGGTCCTGTTTGGAGCAAGTAGCACCAGGAGAACCATGTTCTTAGACAAAATTGCCTAAAAAGACCATTTTTAGAGACCTTTACTTGCATTCTCCATTAATGTGGTCTAGTTTGCCTGGAATTAGTAAGTGTGTACAAGCATCGGCTCCTTGCTGGGAAGATGTTTTCATCTTCTGTGTGTTCTGAGCCTGTAACAACTACAGAGTACTCTTCATTTGATATATTTGCAAGAAAGATCTTTTTATCTTGTTTGTGCAGAACCCACTTTCAGAGTAGCAGGGCACAAACTCATTCATCCTTTGTTTTTGTTTTTTTTTTCCCCCTTTGGAAAATTGTATTTTGAATTAGCCTAAAGGCTTTTGAGACTTGGTGGGGTTTTGGCTGCTTTCTATAGCCCACTGGCTTTATTCCCTGTTTTTCCTCTCCCCCAATAAATCAAGCTCAGTGGTAGCTGGTCAGAGGTAGTTTTGTCTTTATGTCAGCTTGAAGTATTTCCCTGTTCATTCTTGCCTGCTGCAGCTTTTCTACATGGCTACATGGATGATTCTCATGGCAACTAAAGCAGTTACCTAGTGCCAAACTGCTGGTTCCCACCCTCTTGCCACCCTGTCATCTGTGGCTGGTACAATTGTGTGTGTGGCCGTGTGCTGAACCGGATCACAGAACTTGCTTTTTGGGATGGTGTAAAGACTGTCTAGTCTTGTTTAGATTATACATATTTGACTACCTGCAGAACTGAGTTCATGTTGTATGTCCCGTAGGAGTCTCTTACCAGCTAATTCTATATCAATTTATAGGAGATACAGTATAGGTAGTACAGACAACAAAGCCCTGAGATCCTGATTTTTTAATTTTTTTTTTTTTGTAAACTGTTTATTTTAACTCTTCTGTGATCATGCTGTACTTTCAAGACAACTGAACTGAAAAGTTTGAAAGAAGTGGATGATCTCTGTGGTGTTATGGGGCCTCAATTAGATGTCAGCAGGAGATGTCTGCTTCAACTAATCTAACCATTCTTTGGGACCAGAACTGGAAAATACCTTGTGCCCATCTTACAGGAGGAAGAGGAGTCTAGGAATTAAGGACACAAGTGTGAGCAAAGTAAAAGTCATGTTACTTAAGTTTTGAGACATTCTAGAATGCTTTTTTTGCACTCTTCATAAGTAATAGTGACTGTTGCTGTGTTTTTATGTATTAAAAAAGCAGTTGTGAGATTGCTTGTAAAATGCAGTGTTTCTGACTGATCTGTGCTATTCAGGTTATCATATATAAAACTTCTAATATATGATATATGATACTTTCTCCACCTACCCTTCCTTTCTGTGTAAATACTTCTATTGAACAGGAAGTGCTTATTCATTTCCCGAGAACGTATTGTTGATAGAAAACTTTTGTTTTAAACACCAAACCCACTTTGTTTTAGTCAATGGAGAATACTACTTAATTAGATTTGGCTACGGTTTGTGTTTTTCTCTTACGTCAATGAAAGTGACAGGTTGTTTCTTGAGCACTAGCTTACCTAATAGGAGATGCTTGAGTTCTCCCAAAGTACCCAGTAACTTATTCTACGGTATCTTGCAACATGAACAATATTTATCTGGAGCTGCACTAATGATGGTAAGAATTATGTATTTAACAATTCAAATTCTTATCTAAATAAACTTTTTTTTTTTGAGACTTTTGCAAGGAAAAATGGGGCACACCTCTTATTGGTTAAGTCATAGAGAAGATAGAAAGTACCAACTCAAAATACTGCATACTGAAAGCTGCAGGTGTCAGATATAGCACTGTCAAGAAAATTTCCAACAGCATTAATGCCAGCAAATTTGCTATATCAATAACATTCTCAGAAATTGTAGTACTATGTGGTCCCAGGGACTTCTTTGTAGCTGAGATAACTTCTTTAGCCTCATATTTGTAATTCTGGTATTTCTGTAAAACTTTTTGAAAATTCTGTATATCCTTAGTCTATACTTCTTGTGTCCATTAGGCAGTTGTTTTCTTCTTATTTCAAAAGGGGGATATGAAGTTAAGATTGGAAATAGTTGTCCTTTACTGTGTTGTTGCTGCTGGTACTGTTGTTCAGCAGCTTTCTGAAAATATATGCTTCCCAGCTACCACATTCCCCTTTTCAGGGAATCAGATTAATTTATTAAGGGAAAACAGTATAGATAAGAGGCTTCCCCCCAAAAAAAAAGTTACATGTCTATGTATAAAGTGTTGCTGCCATTCATTGTCACAGCAGTGCATACTGACTCTATATTGTAAAGTGTTCAGTACTGACTAGAAAACAACTTCTCAAATTGTTGTGGTTTTTTGCAAATATATCAAAATTCAGTAGACCTGACTCATTTAAAAATGCTTGCTAAAATTCCATGGGACAGACCTTTATCCTTCTAAATAAGACTTATTTTTAGCTTGTGTTGTACTTTGCAAAGGACTTCTTGATATTCCTGTGGCATTGGCTGACTTTACTGAAAATGCCTTACCATTTTCGCCTCATTCATCCCATGTTGTTGGTCTTCAGGATCTTACTAAGTTGTTATAGAGAGCAAGACTCTAGACAGCTTTGTCCTGGTTAGCTGCAATGAAAAGCTGGTGCTATTTGGTAATTAATTTCAAATTTAATAGCACGTGTTTTTATCCAATACTAAACTTAATGTCGGAGCTGCATAGTCTTTTAATGAAACTACATAAGGTTGCTGAGTGTAATGATAGCTGACATTTCTGTGAAATGTAGACAGCTTACAATTTTAAAATGACCAAACCAAATAGAAAAAATAATTGCAAGAAAAGGGGGATTTGTTATATGGTTTTGTTTAAACTCCCTCTTCTGTGTCTCCTAGCTTTTTAGTTGGTGAAGGAGCTTACAGATGGGCAGTTGATCACGGGATACCAGCATGTCCTCCAGGTATCATGGCTACAAGTGAGTAAACTGGTGGTATCAGTAGGAAGAACAGGATAGAGTAACTTTAAATGGTGCCTCATATTTTGAGGTCTACATCACTTCACTGTTCTTAACATTCAACTAGCTTATGGTATTATGGTATATAAGGATGGTTTAAACTTACTCATTTTCTATTGAGTAAATAGAAAAAATTATAAACTGACTTCAGCTGCATTTTAGCAACATCTAATTCAAGTGACTTTGTGATTCTAGGATTAAATCCAATGAAGGAGATTTTACTGAAATGTAGGCTCTTTAACAGCTCAGTCCTGCAAGTCTCCAGTTGTGATCCCTCTTGGATCCTAAAAGCACCAACTAGCCACGTATCTAAATTCAGCAGGTGCCAGTTTGACTCTCAGATTCTACAGTAACACCCATCTCTGAGTCTTTGTCCAGAACTGATGTGGTCTAAATGGGCTGTCAAATTCATTTGCCTTTTTTTTTAACCTGGGTAGGCTTTGCTTCATCTAATATGGTGGAATAATGCAAGCCAGAAAATGGACTTGGATTATAATGTACGTTAGAAGTAGTCGGGTCTCTTACAAAAACTTTTTTCTTAAAATAAAAGAAGTGATTATGTTATGTTGATACACCATCTATAAACTAGGCTAAAAATTACCCATGGAAAGGAGGATGTGGTTCCCCTTGCTTCTCTTCTTCAGTCCCCCTCTCTTTTGGAAAGTGCTATTACTACTAGTCTGTAGTTTGCTATAGGAGAGAGCAAGCCCTGTGCTTCCTGTTGAAGTTATGTAGGAAAGAAATCAGAGATCATTACCCAAAGAAGAAGGAGAACGCAAAAGATTACAGAATGTTTCTTTATTTTACGGTAAACAGTATTACTGCATAAAATATATGAGTAGTTCCTAAACCAGAGATTGAAACCCAGGGCTCCCATTAAGGCTTTTATTTGGTCTAGTTCTAAATGTAGACAAACATTCAGAAATCGCAGTTCAAAGTTACTAATACTCAATGCTTAAATGTAACTCCCAAAGAAGTGGCAGCATATTACTTGGTCATGCCAATTTTCATGCATACTCATGATACATTTCATTTTGAACAGAAAGTTGTAGTTCCACGTCTCAAACTTTTGCGCTATCCATCTGCTGTCCAGAACAGCATTTGTAGGACAACTTTTGGGCTCATTTAAGCAGAACATCTTTATTTCTGTGACTCTAGATAGAGTAAAAAGAGGGTTTTTTTTGTGTTTGGTTTTTGTTTTGTTTTGTTTTGGGTTTTTTTGTTTTGTTTTTTGTTTTTTTCAACAAAGTAGTTGCTATTTATGTGTAGGAGATGCTCCAGAAGGAAGGTTTCTCGTCTAATTCTGTTTGCACACACAAAGTTTCCATTGTTTCTAGTACCAGTGTGTTTCTGTTGTGACAGAGATGATTAGATTGTAACATTAGTTGCCAGATGGTGTTTTAGTAGCTAAAGTGTACCCTGATCAGAGCAAATCTATACATTATGGCTTAAAAATTAGGATGACCGCTGCTAGTTTGGTTTACCTAACCGAGAACATGAATTTACATTGGAGAAACATCAGAAGAATAATCCCAGCCAATATATTTTTCACAAACCTGCTCCAAAACACCAGGGATTTGTCTCCTGAGTGCATTCACCATAGTTCTATTTAGCAAAACAATTTGTGTTGAAACAATTAGAACAACCAGGTCTGGGAAGTTAATCCTGTTGAAAAGTCAATGCAGAAATGCCATTTGATGTTGCAATGTCAATGAAAAAAAAAATTGGTATTAAAGTTGCCAACCCCTCTCTGCTTTCCACACCCTCCGCTTTCACCCGGGTTTATATATACTGAAACACGCGTATATGATTATCTGCTTGAGCCATTGCACAGGATGGACCTGCTGTAGGAATGAACTGATGCTGTGAAGCAGGCTGTTACTGTTAAGACTGGAGTGTAGACTATGTGAATGTTTTACTGGAAGAATGATTTTGGATTGGGGTAATTGAAGGATCAGTGAAAATCAGTGGCAGAGACTGAGATTCAATCAGTTATTCTTTGTAATACTGAGAAATAACTTTAAACTGAATTCTTCACAGGTGTTCTCTAATTCTGTTGCTTGACCTTAGCATAAATGATAACCTATGTCTAACTGGATTTACAGAAAGGATGTATTTGACTATTGCAGTCTTGTGCTTCATTTTCCTTTTCAAAAAAATGAGATCACAGTGTCTGCTGTTTAAGTGCCTAAAATGGATGCATAGGAAAACAATACTAGCTTACCTTAAGGGTGTGTTATTAGCCATTCTGAGAGGCATCTGGGGAAAGATTGCTTGAACAACTTAAAATTTGTTGTATTTTCTAAGATTTGAGTACACTTAATTTTGCAGTATAATCATTAATGACAGGATATCTGATTTTTTTCTTTAAAAAAACAACACCACAACAGCAAGAAAGAGCAAACGAAAACCTGAAAAATTGGTTCCAGAAAATGTTATGCTGATTTCCATACCAGTCCATAGCAAAGCTAGTCTTGTAACGTGTAGACTTCTGGTCAGTGAGGCTAGATGGTAACCATTAACGCCGTGTGTGACAACACGAGATTGTTATAGCTGAAAAGAAATTGGAAACTGCCTCACAGGTAACATATAAGAAAGCCAAAATTGTGTTTTCCAGTGTTACCAGGGGAGGGAAAGTTAGATGTGCTTCAGCAAAAATTAAAGAGAGTGTTGTTTCCAAGCAACCACAAAAGATCTCATCTGAAGCAAGCTATTGTATTAAATAATGTAACAAACTTCAAAAAAAAAAAAAAGGGAGACTTTCTGATTATGCTTGCTACAATTGCTATGCTAGAGTTTGCATGGAGAATTGGGGGTAAATTAACTTGAAATTACATGACTGTTGAATAGCTTTGTAAAATGAAGAACTGAAGTAATTGCCAAACATGAGGAAAATACGTTTAGTAACTTAATTACAAAAAACCAAACCAACCCCCCCCAAAACCCCTAATCCGGATCTTAGACATGTATTTGCAATAAGTATTAGCAGGGAGATCTAGGTGCATGTGTTTTGGCTTCTCTGTGCTGCACATGGAAAATATATTCTTGAAGTCACATTATTCTGTCTCCCTTTTCCCAGACCTGAGATGGCAAGAGTAATGTTATACATGCTGTAAGACTGTGGGATTGTGTGGTTGGTTTTGCACGGATGGAGCTCTCCATATGATCAGTTACAAAGAAAGTTGCACGATCAGCTTTGTGGTCACACTCCATATTTTTTTCAGAGCTATCAAAGTATCTAAACACCAAGCTGAAATGATGTTTTAAACCATGTTACTTGTTGAACTACATCAAGGTTATGTCAAGGCTCACCTGCTTTGTCTTCTTCGGTTTGCCAAGTGTGCAAGGAAATGGGATTTCTACCGTTTGTAGAAATCTGGTGGTTTTCCCGTGTAGTGAGTGGGTGTTTTTTTAAAAACAACTGAAATGTGATCTGCCTGTATTGCCTACAGTCTGCAAGAAAGCTGAATTTATGAATTCCTGCCCATACTGGAGCTTAATTCCTGCCAATATTAGAGCCCATACTAGCTTACGCTAGAGCTTTGTTAGCCTGTGCTAGAGAGACTGCTTTGAAAGTGTGATCAAAGTGTTAAGAGTGTAATTACAGTTTAGAAATGCGAATTTATTGTACCACACAACCTATTATAAATGTGAAAAGTATACTTTACCCTAAATAGGCAACGTAAATTTGAGGTACATCTTCAGCTGTCAATATCTGTGCCTGCACTAGTGATAACCGAACCACTTCTATCTGAATTTTTCAGTTCAGCCTATAGTAGATGCAAAGTAGTTGGTTTGGCAAACATAACGTGGTGTAAGACAGCATCTCACAATTGCTTACGATGTTAAGTCTTCAAAGGAAAAGAGAAGGAAAGTAACTACTCATGCAGCAAGATTGTACCTCTAACTGTAACAATGTGGATGTGACCATAAGTACTTCAGGTTTATTACATAAGAACAAAAGCAGCTGCAGTGGATCCACACAGCTTGATAACTGGAATCCAACAGTAGCCACAAATGATGCTTAAGGAAGAATGTAAGAACAGAGCAGATATATACTTGCCTTTCCCTACCACCATTTGCTCTCCTTGACTACATTCCTGAGTCATGACTGTTCCTGCATACATGGAGGTAATCAGTGGCATTTTCTGCCATGAAATTGTTATTTCCTCTTGAGCCCATATTAATTCCTAGCATCTGCAAAAACTTTACAACTATGGGTTGTGTGAAGAACTACCTCTTTTTCATTATTCAAAAATTCATTAATTTCAAATATATTTCAAATAAATATATATTTCAAATAAATTCAAAATTTCTTTATTTTGAGACTTGCTGAATGAAATCTGGTGTTCTATTGTCAGGTCACTGCTCAGAATCCTTCTTCAGTCAAGTCCTCTTATTGCCTCGAATAACTTACTGTCATCAGTAAAATCACATCTTGTTGTTGAATGGTCCAAGTGCTACTATAGGTTGGCTTGGCATTCCACTTGTAACAGGCTTTTTATCTACTTGTACTTTGTTTTGCATTTTTTAACCAATTTTGTGTATGTGAGCAAATTCCCTTTTGTATTACGGCTGCTTGGATTCTTTAGTGAGGGAGAGCCTTTTCTAGATTAGTGTCAGGCAGATTGTCATGCTTCTAGTGGCACTGTATGTCTCCCTGTCCAAACCTCACCATACTCTTAGTTTTCTCTTCCGCTTCACTATTGTTGCATTAAGAAGAACATTTGCCATATTGCTGGAACTGTGCTACGAGGTTCAGTCAGTGGCTTGGAGTGATGGCTTAGACCATGTTTTGTTCCTTTGTTTTCAGGGTGAGAATGAGATTTGGAGAGAAACTCAAGGGTTTTGGGGATTTGATTAGTAAGCTTGGTTAATCTGAATACATACCTGGTTTTAGGAAACTAAGAGATACCTCTCAGATAGATGCTTGTCTTTTAAGAGTCAAAGTTGCTACCTGTGTTCCATAATATACAAAATAAATGAGATTGCTTAAATGTGTATTTTTCACTGACAATAGAACAAAAAAAGGAAAAAAAAAAAAGGAAAAAAAAAAAAAGGCCAGACATGATGTAAATCCTCCCTTGAATTGGACATAATGTTGTAGGTTCCCTTGCAATTCTGAAATCTGAACAGTTAAGTGCAGCCACTAGAATTGCTATAAGTTAGCCAGGGAAAAAAGTTGGGCTGAAGTACCCAGAAGATGCTTTGAATAAAAATCTTCCAGGGAGCAGGAAAGGCTGCTTGATGGAAAAAAAGAGATTTCTTCCAGGAAGTAGTAAGAAATAGTATCTCCAGCAACAGTTTACCTGGAGTTCTTGTTATGAAGAACAGATCTATATAGCAGTGCTGTGAGAAAGATAGGTTATTTTTTTTAGATGCTTTTGATGCTAAGTGCATTTTTTTTTCCCCCATTCATGTGGCCGTCTCTGTTGAAGTATGGCAACATGGGAAGTAGCACTATGTCCTGGTTTGAGCAACACAGGATTAATTTCTCTTTCAGTAATTTTACTTTTCAGTAAGGTCTCTTCTAATCTATGGAAAACTGTGTTTTTAGAAGAATCTAATGTCTGAATTTCTGAAAATATTTACTTTGTAGCCAGCTATGGTATGTGGGTTTCAAGGTCTCAGTGTTTTGAGCTAGCCAGGTGTGGGGGTGAGAAGGAGCAAGACCCGGGCACTTGACCCAGGCTGGCCAACAGGATTATTTCATACTGTGAACGGCACATTCAAGATCAATTAGAAAGTTTGCTGAGGAGTTTCTGTGATGGCTGCGATCCTGAAAACTTCCTGCCCCAGTGCCGGGACCCTGAGCCCTTCCCTTCCTCCTGAATCTGTAGTGCTCACAGTGTCCCACATTTGCTGTCCCCTGCTGGGAGTGCATAGCTTCCTACGGATAGAATTGACTGAGTATAATCCCTTTATATTTTATATTGGTATTGGGATCAATATTGGTTCTTCAGTATTATTAATGTCAATTATTTAGTCTTAATCTATTAAATCTGTTTATATTTCAGCCCCCAGGTTTCCTTGTGTTTTTCCCTGATTCCCCTTCCTGGGTGGGGAGGGGTCATCGGGTGATAGAATAATTGTCTAAATGACAATAAATTGTTGTGGCTTCTTCAAACCATAACACACTAGTAGTTGTTGGTCCCAACACAAGCATAAGTGGTGTTAATTTGTCATTTAAAATAGCTTTGTTAAAATCACAGTGTCCTTCATCTGTCTGTTTTCATCTGTCTGTTTTCATTTGTGCCATTTATTTTAGCAACTGCTCAACAGAATTCTTCACTGGATCATTTTAATTCCTGTGGGTTAACTAATTCGCTAGTATATTCCTTTTTAATTTGCTTCCCTCCAATAGTTGCATTCTCTTTTAATATGCAATAGAAAGATAAAATGTAGGAAGTTCTCCATTCTGGTTCTTTCAGTTGGCTATAAGAAATGTCTGCCAGGGGGTGCTATATGATTGGTCAGAGCTCGATCTGTCCTCCGAAGATTTAAAAATATTCTTTGGCTTTTCTTAGTATTTTCAATTTACAGTTTGCTTTTAAACAATGATTGCTGAACAGTCGTAGGTTGCATAATATTTTGTTGCATAATAATTTGTTATGACTGTAATAGAAACATTGGAGTTTATGTTTGTGTTTCCAGCTTGTTGTTCCACCACTGTAAATAGGAAGGTTTGAGTATTGTCCTGAACTTGATTTGTGATTTAGTGATGTTAGAAATTCGTATTTGTTAACTTCTATTTGAAAACTTAATCGTTCAGTTAAATATTTTTTTTTCCTAGCCTGAAAATACGGAAGGAAATAGATGTGGCTTATAAAAGCATGGGAATTTTAAGGAAACATGGGCTTTTTACTAAAAACTTGTTGCATTAAATTTGGACAAGAAATGTTAGTGTACTATAATAAACAGCCTGTCAGCTATAGGCTTACCTAAAGTGCACAGATCTAGAATTAACAAGTAGATATGTATGAATTTTGCTATTATTAAAAGCATTTTGTTCTGTATGTAGTGTTCAGTAGTTTCAAGGAGTCCATGAACAGGACAACTCTAACTTTCTCTCTAATCATTTTTCTCTTACCTCTGTTCTCTGGATCATTTCTAATGGGCTGTGAAAGATGACTAAGAAGAGCTATGTAGAATGGGGAATACAGTTGTTTTTCATTTATTAAGTTGCTGTATCATTATATAATAGAACTGTCAAGATTTTTTGTTAAATTTTTACTTGTACGTAGTATAACAAAAAGAGTTATGGGAACGATCAGACTGCCAGAGCGCCAACAGGATTAGTACAAGAGATGAGTAAATGATGTGGAAGTTTTATGGCAAACAAGTGGCACACAGGTGGCATCTCTGAACTGACTCAGACCAATGCTCTGATTCTTTTTCTTCTACTGACCTGCTTACTGAAAATTATTTTCTCATCTCTTTCTGTTAAGTGGTGATAACAATGTAAAAAGCCTATTTAAAAGATGTATTTATTGCCTAGTCTTGATAAGGTAGGAGATGGATCTTGTGCTAATGAATTATGCAATTAAGGTCTTGTGGTCCTTTCTCATCAGAGTACCCAGTAACACAGGGACCTTTTGAAAATGGGAAAATCTGTAACAGTCTTAACTTTGAGCAAGATGTGCCTGTGAGATTTTTCTTCTGCATTTATTGATAATACGTCATATTATCAAGCACACGTTCTGACACCACGTCCACTAATACCAACTTCTCATGCAGGCGAGTGGTATTGAGCAGGAGCTATTTCTACCTGTTCTGTGCTCAGCCACTGACCTTTCTCCACGGCAAACCCCTACACTTGTCTCAACTTCCACAACTCTGCCATGACCAAGTATTCCATCCAGTTAGACCCAAAATGCAGTGCATTTAAGTACAGAGTACATGTGAGAAGCTCCTGGTGGTACCTTTTGGAGTTGAAGGGAGAATGTGGAGGTCTGAGAAGATGTTTTCAGGTCCTTGAAGATTATTCATTGTTAAAGAGGCACCCCATGCTGCATTGCAGGGACATGTGATAAATACTGTAAATGTGAGACTGAAGTCCTGAGCTTTTAATAATTTTCTAGTTCTGATATGCATCTGTTGTCAGTCATTACATGTCTTTAATCTGGATTAGGCCTGAGCATGGCACTTAAACACTAACAGACAATCATTTTGTAAAGCTGTGGGGTTTTTTTGTTCTTTTTTTTTCTTCCGCTCCCAGTAGCTCTGAAGTAGTTTTATTTATGACAGTATGTACATAAATAAGAAAGCAAAACAGAATGGCTGGTTGTACTCTGTGGCTTCTGAGACAAAAGTCTTTTAAGAGAGAGTTTAAGTGTACGAGCTATTACTGTGTAGGGTAGTCATTGTCAGGGACTTTTACCTGAAAGCACATATTTGATTTTCATCTAAACTTTTAAATTCTTGAGCAAAAGTAAAGGATGTTGTACTAAATTCCAACAACAATACGTCTGGGCTGTGATCCAAGAATTTTTCAAATTAAAATTCCATCTTATCCCTTACCTCTCTTTTTCTAGCTTCTTCCCCTCCCCAGTCAATAAGGTCTACCTGTCTTGCTTCCCTTTCTCCTTGGCCCAGGCAACATCAGGCTGATGTAGCTATATTGCATTTGTTTTAGGAAAACACGCCTGTCTTCAACACTGTGTTGTGTCCTTTTCCTCTTCTCAAGCTTGGAATATGCTGTCTTGTTGGAGAAGGTGAGAGTAATTTTTGTACTGTCATTTAGGACAAATGAAATTTCTTAGCATCCTTGCACCACAAAGTTGAGGTTTTGTTTTAGATTTTATGTGAATTATGGACTTAAGCTGTGTGTAGGCAATTTCCTTCTGTGTATAGTGCTTATTTTAAAAATAATTTTTCAATGGGTTATTTTTCCATGGTATGTGTGCATCATTCACCAAGCACATTTGAATCCTGGATTTTTTTTCTAGTTCTTGAAATGTTTTATTGAACTTAAAACCACATAATATATTTTTTGACAAGGACCAAACTTACAGGATGTTTTCAGAAAAGTTTAATTTCATCTTTCATTTGTTTAAGCGTGAAGCTCACTTGTGTTTTCTAGTTTCTTTTGTCACTTGTAGAGCAAGATAAAGCAACCAGAGTACTAGCCAGTTTAATGGCATTTATAGTGGTTTTGTATAGATAGAACAGTGCAAAGGCATGAATAAACCGAGGGCAGGCAGCCTTTCACTTGCTATTCCCTTATTTTGGGGAAACCCCCCCAAATTTAAGATTCAAGACATTTTATTTTTAACTGGTCATCTGAAGTTGGGCATAAATTATGTCAAAGGAAAAAAGGGAAATTGCTAGGTATTTTTTTAATAAACTGGTCCTTTATTTCACAATTCTTTGGTCACTTTGGAGATATTAGCTGTTTTATCCTGCTAAGAGGAATTGATAATCACTGATAATAATTACTTTCCCTAAATAATGAAAGGCAATTATTCATCAGACCTTGCTAAAACAAAATCTTCAACTTTCAGATGAAAGTTAATCCTAATAACTACTCTGAAGTTGAATGTAGCCTGAGCGCAAGAATTTCTGCTCTAGGGGAAGTCTGAATAGACTTACTTTCCCTCACAGTTTGGATAGGTGTGACATTTCATGCTAAATTGAATAAAACTTGGGAGTTATTGAATTGAAACATCATGACTGATACCTCTCTAATCTCTCTAGTATAACAGTATGAGCTTTCCAATGTGACAAATATCACAGTATCTGTCACAAATAGGATCTGATGATTAAATATTGTAGATATTGTGATGGAGGAAACTGGGAAAGTTTGTGTATTTCACTAGGCAAATGTGCTAGCTCTCAACCTAGACTGTTCTGTCTTCGTGCATTTAAGTGGTATATTAGGTATGGTGGTGTGTGCACAGGGGTAGGATCATAGAGGACTAACATAAATTAGAATATGTGAAGTTTTGACTAATTTAAAAAAATATATTTTGTTTTTTAACATGAGGTTGATCAAATATTGGAACAGAGGCCCAGAGGAGTTGTGAAATTTCCGTCCTTGAAGATATTCAAAACTTGACAAGTTCCTATGCAGCCCTTTTGAATTGGACTTGCTTTTTCTAGGAGGTTGGACTACACAGCCTCCTAAGATTCCTTCCAACCTACATCATTGTATGTTACTAGAAAGCTTTCTTCATCTGTATGTCTGACATGGTCCGAGTTATGCAAAAAAGTCCATGCTACAGCATCTCCTGGGGCTCTGGATATCTGATCATCCAGTAAAAGAATCCTTGATGCACTGCACTGCTTCTCACACGTATGAGATGAGCAAAGTAAGAAAAGCAATAGAGACAAAATGCATAACAGGTCTTTACCCTAGCATGCAGTTGAAAGGCAGTTGGAGCACCCAGGATTTGAAAATCTTTCTGACTCCTGGGGACTAAGCACAGTTATCATTGCTTTGTAGAATAGAGTCATCTGTTCTGTACACATGGACAAGGTGGTACGTTGCTAGCCTAATTTCATACATAGTGTTTCTTATTGCCTGGTAAAATGTATACTTCTTTGTTAATAATGACTTGTTTCCTGCCCTATATTTCCTAGCTTGCTGATACCACTTTGAATTAACAAGGCAGATAAGTAGTTACTGTTAGCAATTAGATCCTTCAAAGCAAATCTTCAGTTTTTTTCTTGTTTTGAAAAGACAAGTACAATTTTAAAGCACAAGGTAAACTCTGAGAATTGTTTAATTGCTTAGCTAGAGACTGAGGACTTAAGTGAATGAAACATCGCCCTTAAATTTGGAGAATTTCATATGTTGTGGAAAAAATGTCAGGATAAGTGGCGACCAAGGCATAGTTGGAGTGATGATGCTAAGAGGCCAGATAGCAGCACTCTGTGTAGCTGGCAGGGCAGCTTGGAACTAGCCCACGTGTCCTCTAGTTTTGATGTGATCTTTGTGCATATATTTGAACTGGTGAACATGCAAATATTGCAGAAAGTTTTAGGACACCACTAGCATTAGATTATGGAGTACAGGGAAAACTTCTTGAGTTCAGGTTTTCATGTATGGGCTCCTGCACCCTTGCTTCTCTAGATACACAGGGTTTTTTTCTGAATTGGCAGGAGGCAATGGCAGCAGTAGATACCAGGCATATTTATCGCCGTGTAATACCTAATACCTACTTGAGATGAGTGCCAAGGCCAGGCACCATTCTTACTCTCCCATATTGTGGTTCTGCTCATAGATAGTTGCTATATTTATTGAATTCGTGCAACTTACAAGTTCTCCTGTTTAAAAATTCTATTAAAAACAACGTGCTGGCTTGGTTTATTTTGAGACACTTCTGTTTAACGAATTCTTGATCTGTGTGGGGTTTTTGCTTGTATGTTCCTCCCCATTTAGTACTAGACTAAAATGATTCTTTGCCTGCTCCCCCTTATCAAGCATTTGTTTTTTTAAGTCTTGGACCTCTTTTCAAACATAGAAGTGTGTTGTCCAAACTAGCTGAATTAATCAGCTCTGTATGGTAGAAAGAGTTCCTTTCTTGGTGATGGCAGATTAATATGTGTTTACAGTTTTAAGAAACTGGTATTCATTAGGTTTTTGGAGAGAAATGCCAGCTTTCTCATTACTTTTGGGTTATATACTTGAATAACTGTGGTATTTTAAGGTCCAGTTTTATGTACTTAAAAACAGGTTTAAAGGAGAGTTCACTAGGTGATTTTGGCACCTGCACGGGGAAATTTTAAAGAAGTAAAATGCTCGCTGTCTATGTACTTTGTGAGAACTGTAAATGAAAGCTTTGTGTTCTGTTGGCTCTGCAATATTGATTTTATTCATAGACTGTTCTTGCAGCTGTTCCAATCTTCTGAATAATAGTGATGTAGCTATATTCAGAATTTCATTTAAAATGACATTTTTTAAGGCTTATAGATTAAATAGGAAACCTGTGGTTTTTAACTTCCATTGAATTTGTGACTTATCTGTGTATACCTCTGTCCTTCTAATAGCTTGATTTTTGCATGACCAAACAAGTGACAAAAGGCATTTCCCCCCTCCTTCTTTTATTTACATTTCAAAGGGGATGTTAAGACAACATGTGGATAATATTAAATCAAAACTAATTTAAACTAAATATGTCAATACCTGCAATTTTTTTCACGAACTGAAAATTCTAAAATGGGAACATGTCATTTTGGATTCTTAAGCGTAATAATTTTTTTTTTTTACTCCACTTTAGAGAACTTTTCGTTTCTGAATGTGGGACTTAGATGCGGAAAATACATGTTTGTCTTTTCAAGACCTAGGTGGTCTTTAAACTGTGTTGGATTATGGAACATAAAAATATTGCTAGACTGTTGTGTGGCTTTAAATATATGGGTAAACATACAGATATGCAATTAAGGTAATAAAATAGTAGCCTAATTTTATGGATATCAGAATGACCTCACATGGTATCTATTTACTTGTCAGCAGTCAAAAACAATAATTTTAACACAAGCCACTTATTCCGTTCACTTCTGTGCAGTGCTGCTTCTTTGCCAAACAGAGAGATATTTAGACCAACATAGCTTCCATATGTGTTCAGCAACTTGTTTCTACTAGATATTTTACCCATCACTGTTGCTGAACAATAGAACTTTTTTCATGTAGGAAAAGATGTAAACATCTTGTACTGAAGCTTAAATACTTGTTGGCTTTTTTAGTGACGATTTTTACATGAGTAAAAATACGTAAGGCATGAGCCCTACAAAATATAAACTTATCAATCTGTGTTTAAATTAAGTAAATTTTATTTAGTTAAATAATTTTGAATTATTTTTATAGGGTTTAGTTTAGCAGCTTTTAAGAGGAACAAGAGGAAGCTGGAGTTGGCCGAAAAAGTGGAAACAGATCTCATTCAACTAAAGAAAAGAAGACAATCAAATGAAAAGGTTAGTTCCTGTTTAAAATTTTATTGTGCCATTCTAAGCTTCCAGCTGATTGCTAGTAAATTTCATGTCATATATACAGTGAGACTAATGTAGCATCAGAAGCCGCTTCTTGACCACCTTAATGTTTAGATGGTATAACGATAACTTACTGCAATTAAAACTTTCTGTCTTGCTATTTGAAAACCAAACTCTCACTTTGTATCTTGTTTGTGCTATGAAAAATATTTTTCTCATTTTGAACTGGAAATACGACAAACATGAACACAAACAGATAATTATTTACTGAAACATTTTCTTTAGCTTGGGATCTCTGTCACTGTTTCCCACTTTTTAATGTTTCCTGAGTGCACTGCATTATGGAGCTGGAGTGGGTGAAATTTGAAATATCAGGTAGGTAAACGTGCATCTGTGCATGCATCTAGCATTGACCTGGCCCATATTACTTGTACTACAAAACTATTAGGATTCCTTCTGTTCCCCTCACTCTTAGTTTGAACTTAGAGCCTCTGTTACCATTTGAGAATGTCAATCACAGTATTTGTGTTTACCCTTGAATATCAAAGTACAGCTCATTAATTTAAACGCCTATGCTTTATTTGGGGCCTGTGGGCTTTTGGATTGGCCATTTCTCTTTGCTTTGGTAAGCTGACTGACCACACTGCCTTATGTAGTTACATATGTTGATATAAATAATGTATAAATCCCAGAGAACTGGCAAAAAAGTTTATTCTCTGTAGTCTGTGCAAATAAAACCAGTGATAAATTAGGCATTTTTCTTCTGTGTTCTTAGATAAGAAATTGTCCCTTAGCAGGGTACTAATTTTTCTATTTTCAAGGAGGTAGGACCTGTAAAGAAAGTAAGGATAGAGGCGGGGGGAAAAGTTAGGTACTCATTTTGGAACTTTTCCTGTTTACAGAACTTCACATACCTCCTTGTGAAACTAATGGTGTTAAAATGGAACTGAGGGAGGAGGGATCTCTGTACAGTATTGATGTTCATGTAATAAGGGGCAAGTCAATGCTTGAAATATATGCCAATGCATGAGCTTACCGACCTGCAATTTGAAATTTCAAGGGCTCCAGAGTCATGTGCAGCACTTGTGGGAGACCCCCAAAGGCCAATGAGGGTAGGTAAAGGAGGTGATCAAATAAAGCTCTACTCACGGGTAAGTAATCCAGTAACAAAACACACCGGTTCTGTCAGCTTTCTGGGCACATCCTGTCCATTGAGTGGGGATGAAAACCAAACCATGCTAACAGTGTGGACTGCTTGTGTTATCCACAGAGTGTAAGATAATTGCAGCCTTACAGGAAGGTTAGTTTTTCAAAATGAAATAGAAATGAAAAATCTACAACAGTGAATTCTAAAAAAAAAACCCCCAAAAACTAAACAAAGTAGAATAATTCTCTCTGTGCTACTAGAAAGAGTCATTTAGCATGGATGAGGCACATGATCTGTCATCCCAAAACTTGTACTGTCAAAGCTGAGCTCTCATAAAAGATTCAAAAATACTTGTTTAAAACTATTTAAATACTTGAATAATTAAAAGTTATTCTTCTTGTCAAAGTTAAGCTTTAATTGATAAATAGTAATTTAATTTTTTTATTTGCTTTGCTTCTCTGGAGCTGCAGACCTGTCCCTTTCAGCAGGACTTCATAGCTGTTTCATTGTCTAGTTTGACTTACCTGCTTCAGCCCTGTGCTGCAGCTTAGCTCATGTGCCTCTGTTGCCAGTAGTGTACAGTTGTTATAAATTGTAGTCATTTTTTTGTCTATGAAATTTTAGAAGTTTGGAGAAGAACAATGTAGAAGGGATGTTAACAAAATTGAAGTTGAATGGAAATCATAACTAAATGGCCAATGTGAAGAGATAGTATTGCAGACCAAAAAAAGGCTGAAATTACTTGGAAGTTTTAGCTGCTGATAAATTTCACCAGCTAAAAATAAACATACAGTTTTAAAAATTACTTTTCAATAGAACTTAAATTATACCGAGGTCAAAAAGAATGAGAGGCTGTTTAAATTTAATATAGGTTAAATGAAAAAACTAGGCAATGTGACTTACTAAAGGACTTTTATTTCCCGAGTAAATGGAATTTTCTCTTTGCTGTATTTTTCATTGTTTACCTAATGTAAGATTTGTAGAGGGTTATGCAATTGCACACAGGACGACCTGTTAATAACTTCACTGAATTTTGAAGGTGTGAAAATTGAAACTTTTTTAGGTTGTAGTGACTTATATATTGATTTACATAGTTAAGAAATCATTTTTGTTTGTGTGTGAATTAACTAAACATATTCATAGAGGGACTGGCTATGGTTTGTTAATTAGGCCAGATGCCATTCTGAAGTTCTCACCTCAATCACCAGTAAACTTCAGAAGTAAATGTTTGTCCTTGTTAACATGTCTTTTACCAGAGGAAGTTGTCATTGAAAATAGTGTAGTAGAGTTTGGCTAAAAGCCTTATTTTTAATTTGCCTTCTGCTGTTACAAACTTTTTTTAGAGCTATGCTGAAGTTACTTGTGAGAGGAGCTGTCCTCTCCGTGATTTGAGTAAGTGGCACTAAGAATTTCCAGTGCATATGAATTTTTTTAGAGGTTAGTGTTTATAAGTTAGTTTTTTATAGGCTAGTTATAAATAACATCATTTAGTTTGAGATTTATTAAAACTGATTTGGTTTTTATCTAGTTTAATATATGAACTCAAGTATGTGTACTACAGCTTGAATTATATGTATGGAATCAGCAGTTTCATATTCTTCAGCAACTATATTGAGGCAATAACACTGAACATATTTAGAAAAGAAAAATACGTCTTTCTTTGTTCAATAGAAAAACATCCTTTTCTTTGAAGTATTTTGTGCATTATATTTTTGTCATTGATCATCTTGAATGTACCATGTGAGCTTTTAGCCAGTTCTAGCTTGAACTCTTTGGGTGCCAACCGTCAATGCGTAGTAATATGCATCATTCCCATTATATATGGTGAATTTTAATCACTTAACTTTTTCCTCAAATCAAATTTTTTATGGCTGTGTAAAGGTAACTGTAGCAGTCAACTATGCCAATCCTAGTGTGTGTCTTACTTACTATTGCAGTTTGAGCAGAAATTTGAATTTTATGCATTTCCTTTTCCTTAAAAAAGTAACAAATTTTCTGTCCCACATCCATGCTGAAATGGTCTTTGATAATAATAATACTTTTTAGACTTCAAAAGTATACTTCAAAATCCATTTAATATGGGAAAAGAAACCTAAGTACTTTTCATCTATTCCAGTTAAAAAACAAAACAAACCAACAAAACTCATCTGTGGAATACAGTATGAAATAATTCCCTCATCCTGAATGTGGAGGTCAGACCAAATGTTCTGTTTACATACCAAACAACTACTAAACTGGGAAGGCCAGGGTTGTTCATCGCGCTTTGTATGATTGGATCGTAACTGCCCCTTTTGAAACAGAGGCATGTTGCACCGGTCATGCATACTCTGTCAAGATTAGATTGCTATGAGAGTACATCATGCTACACTGTCAGTTGCCCTAGAGGAAAACGTCTCTAGAAATTGGCACATATGAATTGGTCCCAGCACTCACAGAATAGTAACATTTTCCCTGACTTAGATGGATTTATAAGTATTTCTTTAAAATACTTTAATAAATAAAATGTTGCTTAAAAGATTGCTTCTCACCTTGTTAAATACAGCCGTAATCAACAGAAGTACTCCATCAAGAACACCTTAAATCTGAGATTTTAAAAGACCAAAATATATTAATTGTTGATATATTATTTTCTAGATAACACTATCCACTATTGTGGTCCTCTGTGTTCTCACTTGATCTGTAAAGGGACATCATGGGACGTACTAGAAGATTTATGTGTTGCCCTGTTCTGTTTTGTGTAGGACAATACTGTAAAAAAATCCATATTTTTAGGGGAATCTACTTGATCTAATTATCATCAAATATAAAATCCAATTTACTTGTGTGGGTAGTTGGGTAGTAGCATATACACATTAATTGCTTTGATCTGATTCATTCAAAGTTCCTTTGTTAAATTGTGATGAGGTCTTCATTTACTGGTTGAGAAATCACAGGGTTGTCAGTACAGTTTACATGTGTAGAATACTTTTAGTACTGAACTACAGAATTGATGGTGTCTCTTGTAAGCGTGTGAAGTTGGTAATGTTGAAATGGGAGCAAACATAAAAATAGGCCTAGAATAGATCCAACAACATATTTTCACCATTGGATATGGAATAGAACTGATCCTCACTGGTTTTAATTTTGTTGAGTAAGGATAAATATAACATCAACAGTGATTCTTTTTCTGATCACAAAAAAACTCCAAACTTACATTACCAAGAAAGAAGATAACAGAATTCCTTTTCTTCAGCGATACAGATTTCCCTCAGAAGGTTGTGTGGGCCAGGTTAAAAGAAATGCTTCCCTTAGAAAAGGTTTCCAGCCTCCTAAGTTGCCCCATCTAAAATTAAAATAAGACAAAGCAAGCAAGCTATACCACTAAATTGACAGCAAACAGTGATGTGAAATAGATCTTCTTTTAAGGGAAATAATAGTGAAGAAAGTTTCCATGCAACACATACTTGTAAATGCTTGTGGTTTTTTGATTAAAATATCTTTTTAAAAAATAAATTAGTTATATATCTACTAAAGGCAAATATTTTATGCACGTGAGAGCTAATGTAGAAGATGGATGGCAGATTGAGCAAATAGTCTTACAGATGCTGCAAAGAAGGCTTGTAAACATTTTTTTCTCTGCTGTCAGATGATACGGAAAACATAATGATCCATACTGAGCCTCATCCTTCTAAAATGTATTTCTGTTCATTATGGGAGCCCCAAGTGTTTGATTTAATATGAATTAACACACATATGGTGTGGCCTTAGTCCTGGCATTTTCTAACTTTGACAGGCTTGATTTTCCTATCTGTAGTTGTCTATTAATCAAGTTTTTTGTTGTGGGCATAATTTCCTTTTATCAAAGGGGGCAGGGGATGGACAATAAAGCCTGCATCATATTAGTAGTTCTTCTCTGTATAGAAATCATAGGAAAATTCTTGTTGGGAAGACCTTTATCCAGTCTGATCTTGAAAACCTCCAAGGATGGGAGTCTGCACCTCCAGTGAGAAGCCTGCTCCGCTTCTTAAGATCTTTTCAATCCACTGAATAGTATTGTTCTAACTGGGTTAATAATACTTGAATTATGTTGTGGTTGGCAGTCCTGGGAGATAAATAATACATTGGCCCATGAGATGTTAAGGGAAGGGTTCCTTAATTTTCTTTTATCTTGACAGCTTGGAAGGGAACTTGCTCTTTTCTAATCCCATTTGCTCCAGTCCTCAAAGTTCTTTTTGCCTCTCCTTCTCTGACTTTCCCTGATCCTGCTTTTCAACTTACTCTTCCTCACAATGCCATCTGAGACCCTAGATCTATAATTTTTCACCTCTCTTTTTCTAAGCAGTTATTCTGCTTTACTGTTAGGACATCCATCTGTTTGTTTTAATATTGAATATGGTTAGTGCCAGCGTCTCAGTGTAGAACTTGTTCAGGAAGATGTAGTTGAAGAGAATAAACTTACTGTTACTCTGGGTAAAAGCCAAGGATGACACTCCTGCTTAGGAGTTCCATTTGCTTGAAGAATACTGTAGAACACTGTAATGCTGCATTGCATATTTTTCCTCTTAAGACTGGCATAGTATTAACTCAGGTCTTACCTCTTAAATTAAGTGTGGCCAGAGTATCATCAGCATGTGTCTCCTAAGAATTCTGCTTCACAAGTGACATTGTATGCCCAAGGAAGTTTTAATGGATGATGGGAACTTGATAGTTTGAAGTTGAATAGTTGGTTGTAGATTATTTTTTTTCTTGTTCTTCCCTCTGGATCCTAGTCCAGAAAATATGCATTTATATGAGTAGTTTAATATCCTTTGGGATTATTTGCTTGGGTAAGTTTATGTAGGATGTTTTTAATGCAGGTAAGTTTTTATACAGGACAGACTGCTCAGCTAAAGGCTTGAGGGCTTGTGCAACAGCTGCATTCATATTTGGAGTATGTGATGGATGATGTATTGGTTTTGTTTATTCATTTTCTTTTCTGTACACTGCATGCTGTGTCCCATCAAAAGTGTGTGATTGGGCATGAAGTCAGAGTGCCTTGGCCTGGGTTCTGGGAATCTAGGACAAGCGTAGACAGAGTGGGGAAAACTGCTCTTTCACTTAGAGTGACTGAACGTGGTGTATTAAGGGGGGAAGGACAGAAAGATCCAAGGTGAGACGGCTGAAGTGTTTGTGAGACAGTAGGCAGACAGCTTGCATGAGGAATGAATGTTGAAAGACCCCTGCTCTTAGGGGAGCAAATCTGTCTCAGAAGCGTGGAAGTAAGGATGCTTTTCTATTGACCTTGAGGGAGCAAAGGGTAATTTGTTTCAACCAGGAAGCCACTAAAGATTGCTGAACTGAGAACAAGTCTGGGAGGACGAATCTGTCCTGGGGGAGATTTCTTCTCAAGGCTTCTATTTATTGTCTCAAGAGTTCAGGATTGAGTGTAGTATGCATAAAACAACAAGTAGGATTGCAACCTTGGACTTCAGGAGGGCTGACTTTGATCTCTTCAAGAAACTGCTTGGACAAATCCCATGGGTTAGGGCTCTAGAGGGTAGGGGGGCTCAAGAGAGCTGGCTGATATTCAAGTATCACATCCTCCAAGCTCAGGATCGGTGCATCCCGAAGAGCAAGAAATCAGGCAAGGGAAGCATGGTTGAGCAGGGAGCTTCTGAAAAAGCGCAAGTGGAAGAAGGAAGTTTACAGTATGTGGAAGAAGGGACTGACCACTTGGGAAGGTTACAAGAATGCTGTCAGAGTATGCAGGGATGAAACGAGGAAAGCCAAGGCCTCCTTGGAATTAAATCTGGCAAGGGATGTCAAGGTCAACAGGAAGGGTTTCTTCAAGTACATAGGAGGCAAAAGGAAAACTAGAGAAAATGTGGGCCTGCTGTTGACCAAGACAGGTGCCATGGTGACAGATGATGCAGAGAAGGTGGAGTTAATGAATGCCTTCTTTGCTTCAGTCTTTACTGCTCAGGCCAGCCCTCAGGAGTCCCAGACTTTGCAGGTGACAGAGAAAGTCTGGAGGAAGGAAGATTTTCCGTTGGTTGAAGAGGATCAAGTTAGAGATCAGTTAAGTAAATGGGATATCCACAAGTCCATGGGTCCTGATGGGATGCGCCCATGAGTGCTGAAGGAGCTGGCAGAAGTCATTGCTGGACCACTCTCCATCATCTTTGAAAGGTCCTGGAGAACAGGCAAGGTGCCTGAGGACTGGAGGAAAGCCAATGTCACTTCAAAAAGGGCAAAAAGGAAGCCCCAGGAAACTACAGACCGGTCAGCTTCCCCTCCATCTGGAGGAAAAGAAGGTTATCAGAAGTAGTCAACGGGGATTCACCAAGGGGAAGTCATGTCTGACTAATCTGATAGCTGCCTACGATGGTGTGATTGGATGGATAGATGAGGGGAGGGCAGTGGATGCTGTCTACCTTGGCTTCAGCAAGGCTTGTGACACAGTCTCCCACATCATCCTCACAGGCAAGCTTAGGAAGTGTGGGTTAGATGGGTGGATTGAGAACTGGCTGACGGATGGAGCTCAGAGAGTTGCGATTAGTGGCACAGAGTCTAGTTGGAGGTCTGTAACAAGTGGTGTTCCCCAGGGGTCACTACGGGGTCCAGTTCTAGTCAATATATTCATCAATGACCTGGATGAAAGGATAGAGTGTACCATCAGCAAGTTTGCTGACGACACAAAACTGGGAGTGGTGGCTGACACACCAGAAAGCTGTGCCACCATTCAGTGTGACCCGGACAGGGTGGAGAGTTGGGTAGAGAGGTAAGCTGCTTCTGGTGGATGTTTTTATTTTTTTTCAATCATACATAGCTGTAAACATCAAAGTCTCTGAAAATGTCATCTCAAAGCTTTTGGGAAAGGCTTTTTGATATAGCATCTTTGGAAAGAGTTGCTGAATCATTTCGTAGTGGACAAGTGCCCACCACTAAGAAAACAGCATTTTTGGCACTTTTGTGAGTAAAGGTAGATAATCGGATGAGTTCTGAGATGTTTATCGCCTTCTTGTTTCCAGAGAAGTTTTCTTCAGGTCCTGTATGAGGCAAGAGAGCATTTTGGGGAGATTTATGGTGGCACAATTGGTACAATATGCATGAATAGAAAATCCATTTTATTGATCAGCCTGTCACTTTGTGACAGGTTTGTGCACGTTAGTTTGCACATTGCTAAGAAGTATAATCTGACTTTAATAGATATATATTTTTAGTAGTTGTTTCTGTTTGTGTGTCCTGCAGGAGAATGACTCAGGAACATTGGATACAGTTGGTGCCGTTGTTGTTGATCAAGAAGGAAATGTTGCTGCTGCTGTCTCCAGTGGAGGTTTAGCACTAAAGCATCCTGGAAGAGTTGGTCAGGTGATTATACTTACTCAGTTGGGAATGATTGTTCAGCAGTTGTGACACTAAGCAAGAGCTGTGAGATCAAACCTGATGTTCTCCCTTCCTTCCCATTAAACTCTGAAGGCATTATCACTGCATTGGAATGCAAGTTTTGTTTTTAGTGTCCTCCATCTGTGTTATAAAACATATAAGCATAGGTAAGAAGTTGTTCTGTAGTTAGTTGCCTTTTGCCAGAGCTATTAAGAAGTTAATTTCTTGGGCTTAAATATCTCCCTAATACCACAAATAGTCTCTTAAATGCTTAGAGTGTTTTAAAATAAGATTTTCATCAATATTTAGGGAAGCTGTCCTAATTAATTTTTAAATGATCTTGTGAATTGGTAGAAGTCACAAAGGTATTAAAAGAACACATCAGGTATAGACATTCCTTATTGTTGATAGGTGAGGGAATTTTGAGCTGCATGAGAAGTGTCATACTCCATTGCTATACAGCTGCATTTTGGTTGACTTTTGACATGGTCGTAAAAGCAGTTCTCTTTTGAAATGTATTTAAGATTTTCTTTTGGAATAGCAGAGTAAAAAGGACTTTATATAAGTGGGGAACAGCTGGAATTATTTTGTCTTTTGATATCTGTACCCTCATTTTCTGTAAAGTTAGGTTAGAATACCAGGCATCTATGATAATCACTCAGTTCTGAAGAACAGTAAAAGAAGATGTAGCAAAATGGATTGGAATTATAATTTGGACTGTTATGATTTTATGATTTATCTTTTGTATTAATACTTGGATTTTTCCTGGTTTTTTTTTTCGTTTGAGGTTTTTTGGTGGTGGTTTGTAGTTGTTTGGTTTTGGTTTTGTTTTTTTTTTAAGGGAAGGGACCAAACCAAAAACCTTGAATACCTAAATTTATGAAAGGTGCACTTCTTTCCTTAGGCAGCTCTTTATGGTTGTGGCTGCTGGGCTGAAAATACAGGAGCTCATACCCCTTACTCCACTGCTGTGAGTACTTCAGGTATTTACTACTTTTATAAATATTTCAAAAAGTTGCTATCTTTCTCTGTAATTAGTTTACAAATTCCAAATAAAGTATTTCTATGAATGGCAAATTAAAATATTAACATTATCTCCAGACTATGTTTCATTTATTTACATATAAATATATGTATATATGTCAGTACTGTCTTTAAATCCAGTAATTAATCTCTGTTGGTTGCTTATATTGCTTTTTACTTAATTAACAATGTTGTGAATTTTTATCCTGTTTAAAAGATTTTTGTATTGCACTGAAAGGATATACTATATTTGTTATGTATTAAGGAACCTGTCCTGTAAAGAAGTGCTGTTATAAGCATAATATTGTGTTAAACACAGAATGTCTCTGTGACTGGAAGCCTTCTGTAAAGGACTAAGGAGGTTGTAGAGAGGTGGGGGCTGACCTCTTCTCCCTGGTGACAAGTGATAGGACGAGAGGAAATGGGTTCAAGTTATGTCAGACGAAGTTTAGATTAGATATTAGGAAAAAAATTTTCACTGAAAGGGTTATTAAACATTGGAATAGGCTGCCCAGGGAGGAGGTGGATTCGCCATCCCTGTAGGTGTTTAAAAAAAGGGTAGATGTGGTACTTGGGGACGTGGTTTAGAAGTGGTTTTGTCAGGGTAGATTAATGGTTGGACTTGATGATCTTAAAGGTCCCTTCCAACCTCGGCAATTCTATGATTCTATGATTCTGAGATAATTAGATAGTCCTTTAACATACGAGGCATCCTTGAATACAAAAATGCTACAAATAGCATTTTTCTCTCAAAAATATTTAATTAGTATTTTAAGTGACTATTTAAGTGAATTTGTTCTTCATCTATCTTTTCTTCTCAAAAGGAAGGGGAAAAGGCAAAACCAAATTACTAGAATAAGTGTCTTGGAAAACATTTATTCACAAGTTGTGGAAGTACTGTAAGAATTAGGGTAGCTTCTCTCTCTTCTTTGGAAGTCTTGGAATCCTGGATGCACAAAAGTATTTTGTTCATTTGATGCCTGTCGGCCAACTATCACACAGAGCTGTTTGATTAGTTGGCGTGCTGAGTACTGGAGACACCAATTGTTAAAACAAGTTTGTCAACAAATCTACTAAATCTAACAGGACTGAAGAAATAGTAAAAATTAGAAAACAAACAAACAAACAAACACACAAGCCAACCAAAAGGTACCTAGGAAGATAGCTTACACTACAGTGTAAGATTTGAGAATGTAAGCTGGGATTTTTTAACTTGCCTGGAACAGATATTGAAAAGATAACTGTATTGTTACACAACACTGGGTGAATATTGTAGAACACAAAAGGCTTAAGGTGAAGTTATGTGAGAGTTGCTTTTACTTTGCAACTCCCATGTAAAAGCAGTTGAAAGGTCTGCATTTCATCTCTTCTTTTTTTTTTTTTTTTTCTAGTTGTATGAACAGTTTCAAACAGAAAAACTGCTTGTAACACTTTTTCATAAAGGCTTTTGTCAGGATGCAAAAGTTTATGGTTTGGACCACTGCTTAATGGTCAGTTATCAGCCTTCGGCATAGGGAGAGATGGACTGGAGGGAGCAAGGTAGCAGGGTGTACAACTAGAATTTGTCAGAGCATCAGAAATATCCTGTGTTGCTTTTGAAGTCATATACCTGTCTAATTTCCCCTGTATTTAAGTCTGTGTCACACTGTTGAAAATTTGTGTAGAATATTCACTGTTAAGTTCAATGTAAGTAATAGCAAGTGTCCTTTTTAATACTTATGCAAAGGAAAGTTCTATCAAATGCAGAAGTGTCAGAAGATCTTTCTACTCAGTAACACCATATTGATTTTAGTTTAATAAATGCTTACCTATGTAAGCAAATCTATTTAAATATTGCAGTATTGGGGACCATAATAATTGGCGAGTATAAGTCCAATATTAGAGTTTGTTTGTGGAAAAGCTCAGAACACCACCTTTATTTAATTTTTTTAAACTGTTCTTTACAAAGTCAGCTGGATTTGAAGTCTATGCAAGTACCAGCAAGCATCCTGATACACTTAAAGGAGATGTCTAGCTTTAATGATGGTCTTAAATGGAAGCCTCCTTTCTTTTTGCTGGTACCAATTTTATATAGTGGTAAATACTTTAATGTTATACTATCTATAACTATTGCACAGACACACACATAAATATATATACATGTATGTTTCTTCAGTTCAAATCTTCTTGCTTCCATGACACTACATTAATACCAATCCCAGTTAATTGAAATAGACTGCTGGCGGTCTATGAAGCATGGCCATCTGTTCATTCAGTGATTTGAAATTCAGACTAGCGGTGTTTAATTAAACTCTTGTTTCTGGTTTTCCTTTAAAGCGTGTGTGAGAGAGAGGGAGATAGAAATGTTTACAGGAAGTGAGAACTCTTCTGTAATCAATACCATTCTTTTTTCCATTTTCAGAAGCTCATAATGTTTTATTTTATAATGTAATTTATGTTTAGTGCAGTTTTAAAATATATTGATGCCTGACTCTTGTTTAAAATATGAGCATCCAACAATGTGAACCATGAAGTTAATTAAGGGGTAGAGGGATGGAAGAATTAAATTATAGGAAAGGTTGAAAGAATGAAACTTACAGCTTGGCTGGATCACAACAGAAGATGGGAATGGGAGCATAAACATCTGCAAATATTCAAAAGGTGAAATTGCCAAGGCTAAGCAAGAAAATAATATGTTAACATACATTGTTGTTGGATGAAATTTTTAGAAAATAAAGGTACTGCCTAAACGCTAGAAGATGCTCTGATTTGGAAAGCTCTAAGATTGACAGTGCGTTGATCTCCAGAGGTCCCTTCCAACCCTGACCATTCTGTGATTCTGTGAAAATATGTACATAAAATAACTGAAATTTACAATCAGTTTAGATTTCTGTGGTTTTCACAATATAACATTTTATTGTTTTAATTTCACATGTCTCTTCATTTTAATTTGTCTTTAAGTGGTAAATTTGGTACAAATTTATCCTAACATTTTCTACAGGGATTTTTTTTTCTGTTGTATCGCAGCAGGGGGGAGAGAAGAAAATTAGGCTTTGGTTGCTGTGCGTACTGAGTACTGTATGTGTAGACTTCCATATTCATTGTTAAATGACTTCACAGAATAGCTGATTCATCAAATCGCATTTGGAATTTAAAAAAGAAATCTTGAATAAAGAGAAAAGTTTAGTTATGATTCTCTTAAAGCTTTATCAAAAGTATACTCAAAAATATTGAGTATTAATATATGTTAAACCAAATAATTTTAACTTAATGATTCTTTGTGACATAAAAGGTTTCACATTTGTGCTGGTTTAGACTTCTTAACTTTTCTTAGAGATAGCTGTGGATAGAAATTCAAGCCTTGAGAGTTTGTTATATCAGGCTCTATATTCAGTCTTGAAAAAGGGTTTTCTTTGGCATTAGTTTCTTACAAGCCATTTTTAAGAGCCAGGTTTTGTAAACTATTTTGATTCCATAGTTATGAAATTGCTCATGTCTTTGGGTTTTGGAGGCTATGATCAGCAAGAGATTGAACAGGTTGGGGAAAATCCCTGGTGTGGGGAAAGGAGAGTTTGGAATAGTAATTCAAAGTATACAGAATACAAACTCTTGTGTGTTGAAATCAATGCAGAATTAGCAGGAACGTAAGAATGGACACACTGGGTCGAACCAGAGCTTCAGATAGTTTGGTGTCCTGTTTCAGATAGAGGGTCTTTGCAGATCTCCAAGGAAAAGTACGGGACTGGGAAAAGCACCTACACTGTGTTATCCAAGCTTCTAGCAATTTGTGATACTAGGATTTTATAAGTTAGAGATATCTTTGGTTTTAATAGGTCAGGATGACTTTCTCAAGATTTTTCATTTCTTTTTGTACTTTGAAGACCAGTTATTTAAATTTTGCTGGGAATTATTTTCATATTCTGTGATGGTTTACCTTTGTAGAAGCATTTTTGGAAAAAGTGCTAGTTTAAATGCCACAGTTAGTAACACAGTAGGTTTTATTCTTGAATATTTATTTTGTTCTAAAATTCTTCTATTGAAGCTTCAATTTGAGACCCATCTTTCAATAAATTCCTCATTAAGAAAAAAAAAAAGGTGTCACCATAAAAGTACTTCCAAATTCATGTAACTTTCTTTCAATGCTCATGTATTATTTGAGGGTATGCTTTTACATCTTGATCTTCTGTTGGCCCTGGGATGCTGGCAGGCTTCCTGCTTTTGCGAGTTCAGGGAGGACTTGTTATTAGTTCTTATGCCTTTAGCAAGTTGTTTCTGAAATATTTTTTGCCATTTTTATCATGATTTTGTATTGAATGTGCCAAAGGCGGTGGTTCTGAACTTGTTTGGGCATGACTTCAACTTTTTGAATGGTATTTTCTTACCTCTAACAGTCTCTTGGCCTTGTTGTTTAGCCACACTGTCTTTGGTTTTATTTTTTTTTTTTTGGCTTTTCAGGAGTTACTTCATGGTTTATAAAATACAGGATATTGTAAAACTTACATTTTATGGCTATAGTTTAACAGGGGGTGGGACAACTGAAATCAAAAGATGAAGACTTTCTAAAGACAGGATGGAGGAGACGCTGGAACTTAGGAATGACTGTGGCTATAAAGGGCCTTAAATGCAAGGTTTATTCTGTAACTCTTATGCTAAAATTCAGTTTCTGTGTAACCAAGTAAAATCTTTCTGATTTTTTTGTACCAATTTTTGGAGACATTTCAACATATGAACTCTGAATTATGTTAATAATATTTTTTTGGGAGAAAAAACCCCAAACAGTGGTGGGGCTTTATTGGCAACTGAAGGATAAACGGGACAGGAATTCTGTAAGTATCTCAAAACCAGTATTAAAATTCAAGAAATTCAGAGAATGTTGCAGTTGCAGGCATAGCTAAGATACCTGGGCAACCTTAACTGTGATATCTAACAACATAATGCAAGTGCTATTCCATGCAAGAATGATGGTAGAGACTGAGTGAAGACTTGTTAAATGAGATAAGCATTACCAGTGGCCTTCGTTTAGTATAAACGTAAGGAACAGCTAAACTGGTTTTTGGATCAACATAGTAGAAGCCAAATCTTTGGTCTTTTAAAAGCTTGTGCACACATTTGCGCATGCACACGGACACAAACAAAACAGCCTTCCCTCTAAGCACCTCCACCACCTCCCAAAAAAAAAGAGGCCAAAACCACACTCATAAGGCCACTTGGAACTCTATAGTGACTGTTTTTTGTTGGTATATGAATGTAAACACAGGAAGATGGGTATTATTTGGAGGGAAAACATTTGTGAACAAAACCCGACCGCAGGAGAAACAATAGCCTGGGTTTTGGCTGTACTTTAAGAAAACATTTCCTATTTTTTCCTGAACATAATAGGAATCAAAGACTTTGTGTATATTCTCCTTATTCAAAATAATATCAAGTGTGACATTGAATCTCCTCCCCAGTTGGAAAATCCATGATGATTGTGAATATTCGTCTACTAACTGCCAAAAGTAACAGTACTGGGGTAAGAGGCAGGCTGTGTTTTTCCTGGGGGATAAGTTGAAAAGTAATAATTCTCTTTGGATATACAGAACCTTAAATATAAAATTTAAAGATAAATATAACATTTACAGTAACGGCTAACGCAGGAGGCTTTGAAAATGCAACTATAAGTGGAATTTTTGGGTGGAAATGTAGAGACTGAGAATGATGTGTTGCATTCCTTTTTACATCTTTACAACAGCAGGTAGTAGAAAGTGTACTTACCCATTCTTCGTGCATGGATGGCGTGCTTCGTGTATGTGTCTCGCCAGCAAACCTTTTAATATTGCATTTCTGAAGATAGACAGGAGGTCTTGCATTATTTACAAAATGCAGAAATTCTGTAACACAAAGCTGTGAAGTCTCCAGCTTTTACTATAATCCATTTGAGGAGAATATTTGATACAAGAAAGGTACAGCGATACAGATCCTATGGGATATTTAAATGGGACCTAATTATGGTTTATTATCCTAAAGAAAAATGAGTCTATAACTGGGCTTCAGGACTGAGCCCAAAGCTGTGTTTTGTTGAGAAAGTAGCAGGGATACCAGATTTCTGGACCCAAACTGAGGTGTAGTTGAGGATTCAGTCTGGGAAAAGTCTTTCAATGATGTCCTACTCTTCTGCCCTCCCCAGAGACTATTCCTGACTGAATGTAAGTCAGATACAGAAAACAGCAATGCTTTAGGAATACATACACAGACTGTATGTATTCCGTGTAAATACGCAGAATGTGCCTGACTCCTTTAACAATTTCTTGTGTCAGTGAATTCACCGAGATCCTAAAGGACTGGCTGTTAAGGTCTCTGGTCAAAAGCAGTGGCCTCTGTTCTCATAAAGGCATTTTAGGGATTACATCAAAATACTTTAAAACCTGTATTGGATATATTTACATATATATGATGCATCATTCCACAAAGTGAAAAAATAGCACATTTTGTATTGTGAAGAATCACAGAATTGTTTAGTTTGGAAGGAACCTCTGGAGCTCACCTAGTCCATCCCCCTGCTGAAGGAGGGTTCTCTTATTTTCAAAATCCTTATCAATAAGGAAGTCAGTGTATTCATTTTTCCTCCCCCTGCCTTTCCCCTCAAACTTTTACTTTTTGTTCATGTCTGTTCTTCTTCCCAGTCCATTGTGTGCCTCATGAATGCTTTTTCTGGCAAAATGGAATGGGTAATGCGGAATAGGAAATGACACCTATGGAGAAATGGCTTGTGCTTGTTAAACTGGTTGTTGAGCTATGCCTTCAGCCAGCATTTCGGTCTCTCCTTATGGAAGCCACTGAACCGTAAATTCTTACTTGAAAACTCATTTTCAACAGGAACCGCAGTGATGTGCAAATCTGTGGAGTAAATATTTTGCAAGGAAGCTTTAATGCCAATAAATTGACTTGTGATGTAGGTCTTTGGCTTTGTGATCCCCATATGAGGGCAGTAGTGGCTGCGCTGGAATCCAGTGCATGCTGATACCTGGGCAGGTGCCACTTATCTGTCGGCCTGCGTCCTTCTGAGTCCATGCTCCAAGCGTCCAGAGGAATTTCACATGCAAATCTTGTATCCTGTATAGATTGTTTGAGCTGCAGTATGTGAGATAGAAATTATGATACAGTTAATCTCTTTGTAGAAATATGTATTATCTCCCAAAATCAGTCTGGTCCTGTAAGATTTGGGGAATAATAGGTAATGTAATGCATCACAGATGAAGCAGCTGCATATGGAGAAGAGTTATGTCATTGTTACAGTGAACCAGAGGGTAGAGGAAGAAAGAGGTCTATCTCCAGACAGATCAGTATTTACCTCTGAAGTGAATGCTTCTGTCAAGAGTTCAGGCTTTGTGTCCAGATGCTGTTTGGAGGCTTCAGTGCTTTAGCATGTGTTGTCTGAACTAACTTACTACCACCACAAGGCCGTGTGAAGAGAGAGGAAGCAACAGGCAGAGATGATTTGTGGGAATGGTAGCGTTAAGCAGCAGTCAATTAAACGCAATACCACAGTGTTCAAAGCTGAGGGTTTTGTCCACAAAATAATCAGAATGGTTGTTTGAATTGCCTTTGGAAGGGTTGGTTTGAAGCGGGACTGGATGGGTGCAGTAGTCAAAGAGTGCTTATTGCCTCTTAATGTAATAATATATTGTAAGCAGGAAGTTGGACGGGCTTTTTAGAAGTGGTAGTCTCCAGAAGACCCACTGGACATAAACTGGGGCAGCAGCCAGCCATGCAACACCATCTCCTTCTCTGAGCACTCCTGTTCCTGTTTGCTGTACCTTGCCCAAATGGCTTGAAATAGATGCAAGGATGCAAAGTGAAAGGGAGACGGCAGCAAGCCAAAACTCTCTTTTTATGTCTTAAACATTTTTCTGTGATTGGGAGAAAATGGTTGTACACATTTAGATAGCTAATGTATAAGCTGCTATCTTATTTCCTTTCCTGTAAATTTTATTTGACAAAAGTGATGTAGTTTGGAATGGTGCAGTATTTTTACAAAGAGAGCAATTGCAACACAGCTTCTAATCAAGGCCTAGGCAACGAGTAGGATTTTTTCCTTTTCAGTTTAACTGAAATTAATCTTTCAAAATATATTAAATATAAAGAAGAATGTAAAATGCACATCCACTGTAATGGAACAACATTTTTTTCTTCATTCTAACCTCTCTTGGAAGTATATCTGAAATTCTTCTTGTTCATGATAATTGAAACAAATAGCTTTTTTAATAGTTAAAGTTATCTGGCATTTCCCACTATTTAGAAGTGAAGGATTAATACATTTGACATGTTTTAACTCTTTAGCCTTTTTTTTTCCTTATCTGTAAAATTGTAGAAAAGCTGGATGAGTTTTTGTGTAGAGCGACTTTAGTTTATTTTGCCCATATTAAAAACTTAAAAGATATAGAAAGTGTTTTCCCACCTTTCCTTACAGAAGATACTTCAGGCACAGTTGGTCTGGATGTTGAATTTGTCTTTTGTTGTCTTTGAAACCTTCCCAAATTTACTGAAGTTACAACCTTCTTGGAAAATTTCCATTTGCATATTCTTAGCTGGTGTTTGTTAGTTTGGATGTTAAATCATCTAAGAATTTTCTGTCTGCAACAAGAATGTGCTCCATTGATCCCTCTAGGATCAATGCTTTAGGAATTGGACAGAACTTTGTTTGCAGGTGTTCTTTCTGGCAGCAGGTCAGTAAGTTAAAAACTTCCCCTGCTAGTATGAAGGAAAGATGCAGCAGCTGATAGGAGTACAAAAAAGCTAAAAGTTATGCAACTTTAATTTAGTACTGTAGTTCATTATGCTAGACTGTAGCATTTTATGTCTTTTCGGAATTAAATTTTTATTTGAATATGTATCAGTAACTTACCAGCCAAATATTTTTATTGTATTGGTTTGGGTTTTTTTAAAATCATTGGCTTGCAAGTTTTTAGTCAGCTCTTTGTAGAGATGCTGTAGTGACAACCAGAGCTTACTAAAATACAGGTTTCACTATGTTTCCATTAGGCGTAACCAGAAGTTATTCAGGAAATAAAGCAGAAATAGCAGGTTTTTAATTTGTTAACTGATACTTCTTTTCTAGGCACTATTGAACTGAAAATAACATCAAAGTTGAGACAACTTGACAGGACCATGTTCAGACTTTGCTGTATGGAATAGATAATAAAATACAGATAACCTGTAACTGCTATCTTTAGCTTCTGAAAAGAGAAGAGTCATACTTTGGCAGTGGAGTAAACTAGATTAATTTTTCCATTCTCAAATGAATGTGAGTAATGCAAGTTTCCATTTTGTACTCCCTTAAAACAAGTTCCAACACTTTGTGTTGAGGTACTGTATGTTTCAATAGCTAGACAGGCTCCGGCAGCTTGTCAAAGCTCCGTAAGCTCTCTGCTTATGGCTTGCAGAAAGCAAGCTAGATTTTCATTTCTCCTTCCATTCAACAGGAGTCTCTTTCATGTCTGAAAATTGAAAACGCGTGTTTTTCAGTGTGGTGCATGGATGTGTGTGTGCCCTCTGGCACACCTGTTTCTAATTTCCTGACTTGAAAGCATCTCCCATCAAAAGAAGCAGAAAAACAATTTCTTTCTGACACGCTGCTTGGAGGCCCTTGCTTTGCAGAAGGCCTTCCTTTCGCTTGCCATCTTGGTTCCATTGGTAGAACATTATAAGATGCAGAGCACGCATTGTATGGGATGTTCAGCTTATATTGTGCTGGGTTCTTTCCCCTCTTGTTGTGGTTATTTCAAGCATTAGAAATCTACTTGAGAAGTTGCTATGCTGAGGAAAAAACAGTAATTTAATCCTTAGTTTCTTGCATGAAGCTCAAATTAAGGACCAAAGTCTATAGCAAGTTAAAATTTGTACAACCTGTGAATTAAGTAGAGTATTAGTTACTGTTTGGTACAGAAGGTTAGATGAAAATTTAAATATTATAGCTTAGATTTCTTACCTTTTCTTCAAAATAGTATGCAGTGTAAAAGAGTATCCAATATAATAGCTGAAAATCAAAGATGTTAACAATTCTTAAAAAAAACCAACAACAAACCCACAAAAAAAACCCCAGTAACTTGGTTGTCAAAGTTGTGCATAGGCTAACTACCAAATTACTACAGAATAGAGCTATTAACTGTTAAAGATCACTTAGGAAGGAAAAATACAAAATTTTAAGCTCTAGATTAAATGTTAATGGCTTGTCTGTTTTCTCAGTTCGGCAACTGACACTTTCACAAACACCATCTGGATTGTCTGTGTGGATTGTCGGTACTCTGCTGCAGTATGTACCTATCCCATGGTATGCTATTGAATTACATTGGTTTCATTTACTGACAAGCTAAATAGAACAAAACGTTCAAAAAGACTTAGAGCCTAAATACCATTATATGCATACAGCTAAACGGTACTTGAAATGCAGAGACTGGGGCTGGCTCTACAGCATAAAGGCCAGTGGTTCATACGCTCATAAAACTTAACTTTGCTAAGCTTTGCTCGTAACTAATGTGATCAGGTATATGCAGAAAACACTGAAAATGTGAATCAGGGTATGTACTTCTATGTAACTTTACACACTGTAACAAAAGAAAATTCTTAAATCTTTAAATGGGTTAATAAGGTGTACAGTTCACATTTATGCCTGCTAAGGTATGCAGCTCTGATACATTTCTTGTCTTGTGCCTATATTGATATTCAGGTACCAAAGAGTTGCTTTATAGAGTATCTGCCCACTACTAGAATTGTGAATGACAGTGGAAAAATTATTGTCGTTTGTCAGCATAGTAACAGGTTTCCATGATCAGTTCCTGTCTCTCATTCCTCTGCAAGAAGGTATGTTGTACAGCACTGTACAACAAAACAGGTACTTCTGGTTTGCCTGATCTGTGATTCGGTAATCAGCAACATCTGGTGCATGGGGTGTGGGGTGCAGGAACCACCATCTTGGTGTGCTTGAAGCTCAAAAAATGCCTATTCAGGGCTTTGTGCTTCTCTGCTATTTTTGGCTGAAATAGGAACTTGAGAGGACTACAGATACATATATAACTGTTAAGTTATAATAGGATAACAGAAGAAATAGACATTATGCAAAAAGGTTGTAGATTCCCAGATTGTTCTTGTGCGGATCTTGTATGAATCAATGAATGTCTGAATAGGAAAAGTGGTATTATTCTCAGAAATCATACATTTAAATACTCACAGAAAAGGGAAGTCATATTTCACTGATGGTCAGCTTTGCACTTTGAAAGAAACACTGCATTAAAAGCATGATCCAAGATGATATGTGTCCCTGAAAATCAGTTCTGATGCTTTCTGTATGATCTCCAGAGGTTTTCTGTATGATCTCCAAGTGGTTTTCAGACAGGGTTATAAACTTCTAGTTGAAGACAGGTGTGGGTTTTGGTGGTTTGGTTTTCTTTTTTTTTTTCTTTTAAGATTCTGGTTCTCACCAAACCTATTGATTTGAGGGCAAAATGTGGCTGTTCAGCCTTAGCCACCTTTGCTTCCCTTTTCATAGGAGCTGTGTGGTGCCATGTGGTGCTGTGTGCCTTTAGGAATCTTTTACTTAAACGTAGTTCCCCGTAACCTAGGAGGCTAGAAACTGGCATCAAAATGCTAATCTTTATCTGTCTTTGCATTTATTTATTTATTTATTTATCAAAATAGAATATTCCTGTAGATACATTGCTCACTTTGTCAGCAGTGATCCTAGAGGAGGGCAAATAACTACTTACCCCTGCAAACATGGACAACAGTAGTTCCAACAGCAGTATTTTTGTCAGCAGATGGGTTATGAGTAGGCAGCATGGTGTTTGCACAATATTACCGTGTTAGGAAAATAATTTGTTTACTATGTGAAACAGTGAGAAGCACTAATTTGACCCAGTAAATTTTTCCAGATAGTCATCTCCATTTGAGTCATTCTTGTGTGAAGGCTTATGGAAGCTTTGATCTGTCATTGCAAAGCCATTGTCTCTGAGATATAATGAGCTTCAGGTTACCGAAGAAGTCATCATCTTAACTGGGAAAGGATAATAAAATGATTTAAACTCTGTTTACAGGAAAGTAACTAAAACAAGTGCATTTGAGACTTTAATGTAGAATTGAAAAATTCTTATTAGGAGTCCCTGTTGGTTTGGTTTCAGTATTATTCAGTGAAAACCCACAAAGCCTAACGTACAGTTAGACATAGTATAATGTGAGGTAGTTAAGCAAATTAACCAAATTTACATTTTCATCAGCTTATGTGCATGATTAGGGAATGCGTTAAAAGTAGCTTTGACTGTAGTTGCTGTCTTGAGTCATGTTAATAAAACTTTTTCAGAAGTTGGCTAATGCTGGTGGTTAGATTACAAGGTAATGGAACTATAAATTTGAGCCCACAAGTTTATATTGTAAGTTATAAATTAGGTTTTGATTACTGTAATTCTGTATACATTTATTTTGTGTCTATCCCTAATATTATCTACAGTGTTTTCCCAGTTTGAGACTATAGAGACATACAGGTCTGCTAAACCTGCAAGGCAGTTCACACTCTAGTACTTGCTTCTAACTTGAAATAATAGGAAGGGCAATTCTATTGGAAAATTAGGGTAATTCTTTTTCCCAGCCTTTATCTGGTCAAAATATGTGAAACACTGCTTAGTAGTTGTTCAAAAATAGATGTTCCTACATCAAAAACTGCAGTAACATTTTTTTTCTTTTCAAAACGAGGGGATTATTTTCATTAGTTATCTGTCCCTGCGGATTGCTGGCATGTGATGTGTTGAAAGATTTTTGCATACACTGCCAGCAGCAGTCTGTAAGTTTGCTGCCTTACAGGTTGACATAAATATGACAAAAAGAAATGACTTTGTCTGTGGGGATGTAGAGATGTGTGATGTGTTAGTAGAATTGCAAGGCTGCTTTCCTTGTGGTTGATCCTGGATCACATCAGTGGGCTGCAGCTGTTCTTAACCCATATTAAGTTTTCTCTCTCTTAATTTTTTTTTGTAGCAGACTTGATGTTATGGGAACTCTTCAATAAAGTCATTCTCTTGGGGGGAAAATAATATTATACATCATGCTAAAAAATGGCTATTGTCTTTTTGATGCCAATTTAGGAATTATTTTAAAAATTGTGAAGTAGTAACATCTGGGTTTATTGCATGATGCATAGGAGAGGAATAGGCTCACTCTGATTTTTGTGTCTCATTTGTTCGATACGTGTTCTAAGTCACATGCTTCTTACCTCATGTAGACTCTAAATGTTATATTTAAAGGTGTTAACAGGTTCTTTTTCAAGAAAAAAATCAAGTTGCTAAGTTTTTGCTGGAGCATATGCTTGTTTAGTTTTATTCTTTACAGCAAAACTTCATAATGATTGAATTTTCTTCGTTTAAAAAAAAGTGAGAGCCATGTTGTGATCTATGGGTAAAATGCATCCTGCAGTTTTTGCATGTTCTTCATACATTCCTTTGTCTTAAATAAATATTAGATAACTCTCAATTCTGTTGTGGACAAAAGCTTTTGAGCATGGAAGTAATGAGGCAATGAATGGACAGACCTTCCTGTAAGCAGCTGTTGTGTGAGCCTCTGGAAGATAATATCCTAACCAGGACACTTTCCTCAATAAATTGAGAGCTTGGAAGTCTCAATGAAAACGCTTTTTTCTTGTGCTCTCGAGAGCTGTCTCCCTTTGCTGTGTAATTGTTGTAGTATTTCAGCTCTTTTACTTTCCTCTAAATTTATAATTGTTTTTTTACTCAGTCTGTTTGCTATACAAAGAATTTCTTGTCTTTCTGTAGTGCCAATTATATGTAGATTCAGTGCCAAAGCACCCCGCTTCAAACAATTCAGTGTAACTGAATTGTATCAATCAGGAGACACTGTCCATTAGGAGGAGTGCATAACTGATGACTAAGGTATAATTTTGATGATTGAAGATACCAAGATTTTAGGACACGTGTACACAATTTTTGTGCAGTCTGGTCCCTGGGCTTATTCTTTGACTTCTAATGCATATATAATGCTCCATAGGGTACTTCTGTTGGTTGTTTAATGTTGAAAATGCAGGGGTGAGGGGTCTTTTTATTTTTTCTTCTGTGTTAGCAGTCTTTGAAGAGCAGTGTTTGTAAACTCACTTTTGCCTTTAAGGAGAAGGATGTAATTGTGTGACAAGTCACCAGAAAGAGAGCTTCTTGGAATAGGTTACCATGTTAATTAGGGCTTAAAAGTGGTGGCAAGAACAAGAAGCCAGTCTGCGAGTAGCTCCAAGACACAGCGCTAAACCTGCCGATGTGAGTTCATGCAATGTTGTGCCCAAACCAGTCAGTGCTGTGAACTCAGCATATTGTGAAGCTCAGCGATGAGACACTCAGCAGGCTGCACTGGAGCCAGTTTGGGTTGGGTTTATTTATTAGTTTTCCCTTTGTGCCAAATCTAGGCTGGCTTCAGCCAGAGCTGCTCAGTTTTCTCTGTTCTGGGCTTGTTAGTGGTTCCAGTAAAGTGAATGTTATCCGTGGAGACTGAGCTGCCTTTGTCTGAAGCCAGTTGAAGTCTGATGTCTTACCAGCTCCAGCTCTTTGCCATGTGAAAGCAGCTGGATTGTTTCCAGCCATAAATTGTCTGTGGAAGCTGCATAGGTGTATGTATGTAGTTCTGCACCTGAGCTAATAAATCCAACTGGATTATAGCTGATTTTTGCATGGAGCCAGCACGGTGCTTGCGTCTTGTCAAGGTTAATGAGAAATTTGCTAGAAACATATATAGATAATTGGGGATTGATTATATTTGGGTTCTCTATCTATATTCTGATGTCTAATGCAGTTTTAGGCCATGATATATTTTGAAGTTATGTGTCTGATCAAACTAATCACCTAAATTTAGGTAATTAAATCATTGTCATATTGCAGCTGTTAAATTAGTTAGTTGTGTTTTTCCTTTTTTCCTAACTGGATAACATTTCAGCTTAACTGGTGCTTGGTTAGCCCTCTGCTAGCTGCTTCATCTGCTCCCTTCCATTGAGGAAAAATGTCAACAAATGGGAGGCATAGTAGTATAATGACTTTTGTATGTATACGGAAGGTATCACCAACATGTTTCCCTGTCCAAGAAAACTTTGATTCGGTAGACATGCACTGTACCGTTTGACCACAGCTTGTGTCCCAAAGCACATTACAGGAATGGAAAAGAGCACAGGAGAAACACAGCAGGTGTGACAGCGTTCCTCCAGAGTAGCACTAATGACCTATTTGTCTTTGTCATCAACAGGTTTCAGGGGATAGTTACAGAAAGCACTGAGGCAATAAGTGGTTGTTTGCTGGAGCTTTATCGTTTCTTAAAGAAAACCTTTAAAAATTACAGGAATTTTTATTAGGAGTCCAATGAGCAGCCACCCTGTCAAAAAAGTATAAGTAAATTCACGTATTCCTTTAGCAAAAGGCTAAATCAGATGGACTAAATAGAAGATTACATCGTGCAAAGGAGTTACTGTGGCATTCACTAAAGATATTCTTAGTTTGAAGAGAGTTGTATCCAAGGATCATTCCTGTGAGAATGATTACTAAGTGGATCCTTTGAGAGAGAATTGCAGGATCTGGATAAAGATGACAAGTCAGACACAGCCTCTTTGTTTCTTCTATTTCTTTTTCTTCTTTCTGTACTTAACCTGTTTTGGTTTATGACTTCGTGCAGTAGAAATTTCAGGAAAGTTGTGAGGAAAAACTGCTGACGTAATTGAATTTTTGTGTGACTCAGTGTCGTTCTTTTTAAAAAATAAAAAAAAATGGCAGAAACGTGTCATATGCATATTTTAAAAATTGTTGTTTTAATTTGTCTATGATGATACAAAATAATGACAGAGTTTCTTCATAATGATAACTATATTTTGACTATTCCCAATCTTAATATTTCTTTAGGTTGTGGAGAGCACCTAGTCCGAACCATACTGGCCAGAGAATGTTCATGTGCTTTGCAAACAGAAGATGCCCACCAAGCTCTCCTAGAGACTATGCAAAACAAGTTTATTGGTAAGTATATGGTGCTAATTGCCTAAGCATTGCGTAACATTGTTTAAAATGCAATTAACCTTCTTAAATAAAATTAAGATACTTATTTTTGTGATTTCTGTTGAAGCCTTATGTTGCAGTTGGCTTCAAATTTAGTGTTGTGTTACATCTAAAAAATGTTAAATCAAACTACAGAAGAATATTTTAGGAAATCTAAAGGAAAACCCTTGGAAATATCTCAATTGTTATGTGAGTCATAGAATACCCGGAGAGGTTTAAAGAAAGAATTTCCTGCCTGAGTCACTGCCTGTGGTGTACAATTGCATATTTTAGAATTGGTGGTTTAGGAGCATTAATAAGAATTATTCATCATGTTAACCCTTTTAAATATAACAGACCTCAAAACCACTGCATGTTCTAATTAAATGCTCTGGACAGACAGATTCTGGTTTCTAATTACATGATGAAATTAATTTCTTGAAAAAGTGAAGTAGGCTTCATTGAAGAATATTGTAAGGTAAAACCAATTTTTTTCCTTGATTTGAGAGGATTACACATGACTACTTATACACGTTTAATTTCTTGGGAATATAGATCCTGTTTTCTTAAGTCATAACCAAAACATAAATGTGGAATTTTAAAATATCTGTGTAAGCTTGAACTGTTGAAGATAGCATCGATTCCAATGAGGTTTCTGGTGTATATGTTGACTTGCACTGTCTTTATAGCCCTTAAAACTTTTGAAGCTTTAGAATCCACAGACAATTGTGACCTTCAGAATTTCTTGTGGGCAGCATAACACTTCTTGTCCACTGTGCTGGCAAAGTTCATTTTTATGGTATCTTAATTAGAACTGAAAGAGGGACATATGCATAGCTTTTTGGGACCCAGGAACTGTTGCTTTTGGTCTTGGCAAGCAATGTGTTGCAATTTCTTTATTTCTGTTTATAATGTAGAATCCATATTAAACTCTACTTCTGACAACATTACATGTGACTGTTTGAGGGGACATCACCTTCGCATTGGAAGGTTGCACTTGATAATGTACTACTGTATTGCTGTAATTTCTAGGTGCTCTGAGAATGCAGAACAAAGTAATCCCGGTATGTTCCCCAAAGAGATTATAATCCAAGCAGCACAAATACAACTTTTTGTATTTCATCACTTATTCCAGTGCACAGTGGCACAAAATGAGGAGATTTACTTACCCAAGAGAAGCCTTTAGGAAGGATGCTTGTGATAGCTTTCCTAATTTATAACACTACTCTGAAGGTGTTGTATGGAAGTAGCCTGACTTCAGGAAAGTCAGATCTTTAGTCCATACTCTCAAAATTTATTGTGCTGTTTGTGGTAGGAGTACTAAGAGCAAGCATAGATTGTGTATATCCTTATGCAATTTCATGTTAGTGTGTGCACACACACACAAAATAGAAAGCTACTGCAAAGTAATTCATAGAAACTGGCCGATAAAAGACCAAAAAATTCAGGAACTTTTTAGTTGAGGTACATCCTTTAAGTTGCTTTGAGTTTTCTGGGTTTTCTTTTTTTCTTTTTGGTAAGTGTTTGCAAAAACGCTTTTTTTCTCTTGCTGGTTGGTCCAAAAGTATTTTGCCACCAGTTAGCATAGCAGATTTTTTTTCTTTTAAATGTTTACTGGCAAGTATGTGATATATACATTGTATACTGAAAATGTGAAAATGTTTGTATTGGACTTTAGCAACATTCAATATGGTCTTAAGTTTTGTTTTACCTGAAACTATCAATTGCAGAGAAAGGGGAGCTGCACAGACATTGATACCAGGCTAACAGTGTGGTGTCACATTGCCCTGGGAAAACAGACTAAAACCAACAAAACAAGGGAATGTAAAAAGAATGACAGTATCAAATTAATGCTTTTCATGATAGGAAAATTTGAAAAAAAGTGTTTTATAATTCCTTTTAAAGTTTCATGTTTTAATTAGGGATAGGTCTGTCTTTTATTTTCAGAAACTTATCACTGCAAGTTTTTGTTGCCTGACAGCAAGTGTGTGTATTATCTTCTTAGTTGTACTTTGGGGTAGTGCTGACATGGGGGAGAAAAAATAAGATACAGCTGTGTGGGTTTTTTTGTGTAGGTGAAGTGCTTGGATTCTGTTTTTTGATTAGAAAGCATAAAATCTAGTTTGCCCTCAGCTGTCCTATGAATGAAGACTGTTTGAGGAAAACCTCAAAATCCAGATACATCGTACGGTTTACATGTGACATAATGCTAAATTTTTTAGCCAATAGTGTCATTTTGGGGGATCTTGGCAATTCTGAAGATGGAATGCAAAGTTACATCTTGCTAATGTAGTGCAACAGTTGAAAAAATGCATTACAGTTAAAACATTAGGCTTGTACTAAATAGGTTTTTTTTCCTCTGAATTTTCATAGATGCTGATGTGCTAGTCAATATCTCAGGATGTATGGTGTGATGCAGGATTCCTTACCGGTGTGAAACAATAGGATAAAATGGGCTAGTAGCCTACTTGCTGATGGCATGGATTCTTTCCTTGCCACTCTTTCTAAAAGCCCTATTTTGTGGTCATGTCAAACTTTCACCAGAATTGTAATGGACCAAGGCCAAAAAAAAAAAGCAAAAGCATTAACAAAGCAAAGCTAGAATGTTTTGTCAGAAGTCAAAATGTGCGTTACTTGTGTTGGAGGGATGAACAGCTGATTTTGGCAGTTGCCATCAGATTGGTGCTTCCTGTTTACAGAACTCTCCGAGTCTCCGCAGAGCCCTGGGAATCCTTCCAGCTAGGGAATGCCTGGCTTAAACAGTGAGTGCTGTTTAAACAGCAGGTGATGAGCAAACTAATGGCAGATGTGCTTCTCTCATCCTTTCTCAGAGCCAACTTACTATGGATAATACACAATTGATGGTTGAATTGGAGGTGAGAGAAATTAAACTTAGATTTTTATTTTTTTTTTTTAAATCGAATGGGCTTGATATCTTTAGTTGAAGAGCACTAAAGGCTTGGTACGCAGTTTAAGAATGGTGTTCTGTAAACACATATACCTTCCAAACAGAAGAACAGAGGATTTTGTTACTCATCATTCCTTTCAAATGTGGCCAAGTTTGTGGAATGTAGACTTAGAGTAAATGTTTGTGTCATCTCACTGGCGGGAAATCTGGGCTTTTAACAATGGCAGTGTTACAAATTGTACTTTAAAGCTTCTTATAAAGTATTAGAAAATGAACTGAAAGACATAGATGAAATCTGATATTTGTTCTTTCCTTAGCGGAAATATGTTTGTCTATTCTTGTATTTTTAAATTGTGTTTCAGTTCACATTCTTGTATTTTTAAATTGTGTTTCAGCTCACAAATGAGCAATGTCTGCAGAAAGGTAATAGCAGAAGGATAACGCTGACACTTTCTTTTTTAGAAATTTTGTGTCAAATACCTCTCTTGGGAGAAAGAGTTTGGACAGTTAGGAATCATAGAATTTGAATTTCCCAATTATAAGTTTTGCTGGTTGATGGAAAAAAGTGTCATACTTAAAACCAGTTAGAAGACTGCCAGTGACTGTCATTACACAGTGTTACTGTTGCTTTATACTGAGGTGCTGTGGTGCTGCATCACACTAATCTTTGTAGTATCCTTTGTGGTTTCATAGTGGAGGAAGGATGCTATGGAAGCATTATTATGTCTTCTCCATGACACAGAGGAAAAGATTTGGGAAGAGAATGAGGTGGTGCTGAATTTTCATATATTTCATCCACCACAAGTTTACAATTTCACAAGTTTGTATTTGATACTAGACAGAATTGAATAGGCTTATTAGTTACCTGTACAATAAAAGCAGCTGAAAAACTAACGCAGTATGGTGATGTTACACAAGGGTTTGTCTAGGTCCTGACTGTGCTTCTCCTTATCAGAAGCATTGTGATTTTATTGGACAAGCAGTATCCTTAGTCATTTAATTTCTTAAAATCTGACCTATAAAGTTTGAAAGTACAGGTGCTTTTCCTTGCAGCTTCTTTAAAAATTCTAAACAGATGTTTTAAATTACTTACTTATCATAAAATATAAAGATCTCTGGTTTCAGACAGCTTGCACTTAAATATTTAACAAATAATGGTGCATGAAATTAAAAGCAGGCTTCATTTAGTGCTTATATATTCCTTCAATGTTTATTTAAACTGTTCACTTGAAGTTCAGTGGGATACATAGCAGAAGCAGAGTGGCAAACAACTTCATTTTAAACCTTTTCTGTACACAAGCTGACAATGGGCAGTGGCATAGGTGATCTACATATTGACCTAAAAAAAGTCTGAATTTCACTTACATTACATCATGAGCAGATTTAGACTTCTAGAAGATTTTAAGTTTAGCTGCACTCCGTTAAAACTGGGGGATGCTAAAGCACTTAATTGGTTACACCACGCCACAGTCAGTATTTAGACCAAAGTTCTGAAGACTTTGAAAGCTAATGTAAACAATGAAGCTGGTAATGGTTTCTCCACTATGGAAGAGTATGAGTGTAAAACATCTGATGAACAGCTGGTTAGTCCTTCAGCTGGGTAAGTGTAAATAAAACACTTATTTTACAGTTTAGTATCAAATCTGTGCGGGTCTAGATCTGTCCAGTAGCTACAAATTGGAAAAAAAGCACAGAATCAGAACTCTTATCGACCACATGCTTTGGAGTAGGTGACCTTCATCATGGGAGTAGTTTAATTTCCAAGAGATGTAGAAGAAAAAAATGTTCTTCACTTGTAGCTGTAATTCCTCCAGAGCCAGGCTGAATGTTGAGGCCATTACTTGCCTTAACACTTGTGAAGTCTGTATGCTCTGTCCCTGGTTTGAGGCTGAACCCAGGTCTTGGTGTTTAGTTGTGGTTGCTCTTGCAGAACTTGATGGGATCAGTGAATGTGGAGCTGCTATGGAGACCTGTTTGCTTATTTTGAAGAGACTGTTACTGTAGATTAATAACGTACAAAATCTGTAAATAAAAACTTGATAATGGTTTCTATATGTCAGCTAGCAATAACAGAATAGTTGAGCTTTGAAGGTGGGAAATGCATTTTGTAAAATACAATTTTGTGACTGGGGGAGGTGAGGATTAAATCAAAACCATTGAAAGATGCTTTCTGTTTGTTTTTTCCTACCCCTTCTTTCTGGTGTGGCCAGTCAGTGCTAACATTATTAGTTAATGCTGTAGTTGAAGTGTTGCTTTGGATTTTTTCATGCCAAATTCTTCAGTGTTATGCCAGTATAACTGGGAAGGAACGATGAGTTTCATGAGACTTTAAATGGTATTAAAAGCCCCAGGTTTTTGTAGTTTTGTCATTAGCAAGCTAATAGTTCAAAGATTTGTCTAGCAGTTCTATTTTATTGCAGTAAAAAAAAATCTTTTTGGCTAGTAGGCATATTTTATTTTCTTTTTACTGAATATTTAATTGTACAGCAAGATCTATCATTCTTAAGAGTACAGAGAGAGCAAAAATTATGTAGGAGTGTGGGAGACAGATTACTTTTTCCAATGAGAAACCATTATGACTTTAATATAGATGGCCGTCATTTCAGTTGCACGTTTTCCTATTTAAATGCTAATTAATTATAAAGTGTATGAAAAAATGCTATTACCTATATTGTTGTTTTTTACAGAAGTCTCCACTTTTATTTCTTTTTCTCAATGGCTTGGCTGTAAAAAAAAAGTGATTTTTAGAACTAAAGTAAGGAAATACATTCCTAACCTTTGAATTCACAGTGTTTTGAGACCACTCAAATTCATTCCTGTGTGTACAGTGCATGGATTCTGTTTAGAAATGAAGTATGATACTACTTTTTACCATTATTTTTGCAGATTTAATAATGGATGCATAGCATTCAACTGTCTAGAATCTTGCTTAACATAGACCTACTCATTTGCACTGTATTGCTGTGTTAAAATACACTCTTTACCAAAATTGTAATCCTCAGTAATAAGTCTGTATATCCATAAATATCTTTGTGTGTGTATTTAGGGCAATACAATGGACAGCATGTTTAAAGTAAATAAATAAATGCATGCTCTTTATGCTGGCAGAACTGGGATTCTCATGAGTATGGTTGTGGATGTATAGGTAGAACATCTCTTTGGATGACATTGTAAGCGTAAGAGTTTGTCTTATGTGCTTGAAGCTAAAGTTTTTAATTATTTTTTTTTAAAACCCTTTTTTAAAAAAGTCTCACAAAACACATATTTTGAGTGATTACTTTTCTCATTTTGTACTCCATTGAAAAAGATGGATGTTTTGTTCATGTAAAGAAATCCCCGTAAGAATGAAAGAATTCTGATGAAAATGTAGTGTTACATGTTTTGCTGCAGACTCTTTACATGGAAAGAAATATACTGCCAAGTTTTCTCTTAAAGTTTAAAAAGGGAGAGCCTAGTATGTGCAAGTTATTCAGATTATTGAAAATTTGATCAGTGATGACGGCACATAGTTGACAAAAATACTGGGAAAATGAAGAAATATGTGATCTGTTTATTTACAGACTNAAAAAAAAAAAAAAAGAAAAGAAAAAAGTGAGTGCTTAACCCAGTGTAAGCATTTCTAGAACTAGACATTAATGGCATCAAGTCTATGATCAGTAGTTGCTGTCTGTTTTTATGTGCATTCATACAGTCTTAGTGTTTTAGTATGGCCTTAAATATGCTATCTGCTTTAAATACTGTTTGCTGGCTGTTATCTGCTGGAGTAGAACATTTTTAACCATTCTGATTAAAGAGATTATTAGTATTTTTCAGTAGAACCTTGAAAGAACCTTTCACAGGCCTTGAAGAGGAGAAACACTGCTTATTAATAAAAAAACCCAAACAAACAAACAAAAAAACCCCACCCTGAGTTACTGAAATAAAGATTAAAGGATGTGTGTCCCCTGTGAAGAAAACCACTTTTTTTATTCATTGGCTTGCAGAAATCATACCATGTACTTAGCCAACATTTGGTTGATGCAGTGAAAGTATAAGAGATAAATTTAACATCTTGGAAAGCATGGAGTAAAAGATTTTGATTTGGGTGGTAGAACTCTTTCCAAAGCCTTGCATTTCTGTTTTAACCAAACATATTTTCCTGTGTTGTTATCTATTATGTTATGATTGGTTGGATTCTTGGTTCACAGGGATTTGGTTGCAGTCAATGAGTAAGTATAATTGGTACCTAGTAATAGTTCTTGTACAAAGCAAGTGGCGCTTTAAAGATAATATCTGTTTGTATTAGATCAAATAAGATATTACTGTTTTTTAAGCATACCACATATATTATTTACCTGCAATATGGGCTTCTATTTTAATGCCCACCTTGTACGGCTTTTGAACGTGGCTGCTCTTACATCAAGAGAGAACGTGGTAAAGCTTTTGGTTTTCCTTACAGTAAAGCTTGAAGTTGGTTCTTACTGTTTTGTTGGTTTTGTTGTTATTTGCATTAAAGGATTAATTTCAATCATATGAATAGCTGTGGGCAAACTGAAGGAGGCTGATCTGCTCTGAAGTTCTTGTGGCCAGCAAATCCTTTTACAGCGTCTGTACACTAGACATAGTATACTAATTTATTTAAAAGAAAATAATTGAAATGCTTGTTGTAATTGTACGTTCAACTTTAAATCACAGTGTATTACAAATGTGTGACTAGGGTCTATTTGGGCTTAAGTGCAAGAACTTGGTTAATTTTGTGACTCAAGACATTTTAAATCATATGTAAATCATACCATTGTTTCCACATTTAAGACTATAGGAATCTCATTTCAAATTACAAACCAGAAAAAGAATACTTAGACTTTATTCAGCTAACTTTAAAACTTTTCCAGCTTCTGATAGAAGATGTTTTATATCATGTGTCTTAAATTAACAATAGAAAAGCCACTTTAAAAAGTAGGATATGTTTTGGCTTTTCTGCTAATATTCATAAAACAGCAAGGAAGACAGTCTATAGCAGTTTGGTGATGTCTCTGTACAAAGTGCTTTAAATTGGGAAAAATGAATAAACTGTAAAAGTGACCCAAATTTACTTGATTCTTTTTGTATGTGACCATCTTTATATTAATTATAGTATGGAAAGAACTAAATATTGAGACATGATATTTTTCAACTTGACACTCCATTTTTCATTATTATATCTTCCTTGATCCAAGAACAAATGGTTTTTTACTCACAAATGTAATTTCCAATTTTATTTTTTTTTTATTCCATATAGCTCTTTTTCCTTTTTTTGATTACTGGTAGCTTAGTAGATTGCTATTTAGAAAGTTACTCATTAGAAACATTAGATAAAATAAACTGATGCCTTTGTAAAAGCACTGGTTGACCTGACAGTCTTTTCAACGCTTAGTGACAAGATTAAAGGGGGAAGGCAGGAAAGTGAAATAAAATAAAAAAACAAACAAACAAATCAACAACCCAAGGAACTACTGCTATTGCAAATAATTCTCTCCAATGATTTTACCCAGGTTCACCTTTTCTAGCCAATGAAGATGGTGTACTCGGAGGTGTGATAGTTCTTCGGTCTTGCAGGTGTTCAGCAGAGCGTGAATCATCACAGGAAAAGCCAACGTTACTAGGTAAGAAATTCTTATTCATTTCCACTTGAGCTAGGTGCTAGCTCAATGTGAAAGATGAAATATGTCTGTGCATGTTTACCATTGTTCAAAGGCCACAGAGAAAACAAAAGGGATTGAAATTGTTTGAGATGATACAACTCTAGAAAATGAAATAGTAGTATTAGCCTTGTTTGTTCTTTAAAACTGCAGAAAAGAGCATTCTTTCTGACTCATTATTTCTACGCAGAATTGTGATTCAGAGGGTTGTGTGGGATCCTTCTAAAACCATGCCATAGAAATGACGGTTGCCTGTTCCTCTAGGAAAAAAATTGCACTTTTAGCTAGGGGTAACGCATATGAGTGTTTACTGCTTCTCAGTGGTTTATATGCTAAAAAAGTTCTTTGTCCTTTTTGCAGGACAAAATGTGAAAATTTGGAGGATACACTTAAAAATTGGAAGGAAAGTTGTTTTATGGTTAGAATTTTTTTTGTTGTGCCCAGGAAAATCTGTTCGGATAAGTCACAGTTACTATTTGCATATGCAGACAACAGGACTACTTGCTTTTTTTTTATTGAGATTAGGAAAAAACTGTACTCATCAGTAGCTGACTGGTTTAAAACGCTCTGAGCTTTACAGCCTTTCAGCCCTGTTTATGTCCTGGAAAAAAGATGCTCATCTGTCTTGCTACTTTGCAGCACAACAAGTGCATTATAGTAAACTGTCATGCAGTTTGTCGTAGAGAAACAGCTAGGAAACTGGACACTGTAGACTGCTAGCAGAGGTGGGTGGAAATATGACCCAGAGACAGTAAAGCCTGTGTTCCTCTTTGAAGGCAGGGATTTGGGGCTGGGGGCGTATGAATTACTTCAGCATGACATTGGTACTATCTCCTTTCCTATGGTGCTCCTGAGATGTGGCCATGTGTGTCTGGTCATGCTATGTGCTTATGTATTGGGTCACATGGACCTGTCTATTTATTAAGCATATTTATGTTATGCTACCAGAATTAAAAGGGTTTTTTTCCTCTGTATAACCCTCTGCTTTATTATTGTTTCCCCAAGTGTTTCATAAATCCCTGTCAGTAGCAGTACAGGTTTGAAATGGCTTTCATATCTTTTAAGCTCTGACATGACAAACTTGATCACTTAATTTAACTTTGTGTATTATGGCAGGTCATAGCAGCTCACCTGGTAATTCTTGAATTCCATAATTTCTTTTTATTCTATAGGCTATTGTTTAGAAAGACACCTCACCTTTTTTTTTTTTTTTTTTTAATTCATTACTGCTTTTGTCCCACTAAATCCAAACATTGTGTCACCAGAGTTTGCCTGCTTACAGCCAGCCTGGAGTAGCAGGCAGAGCGTGTGCTAAAGGTGAGCCAGCGGATACATTCTTAAGGATGGGTTAACCCACACAAACTCTAGTATTTATTGCTGTCTGTTTGGTGGCTTCCAGAATGTTAGGGTCAAGTTGTTACAGTTGCACAGAATGTGTATGTTATCTTTCAGTTTTATTCTTGTATTACACCTTTCTAGTTTGCATTACAGGAATAACTGTGACATTATTGAACTAGTGGAAAAGCATCCTACAACATAAATTCTATCCCTAAAAAGGAGTTAAGAAAGTGAAAATACAAGTTTGATTAAATAAGAACAAACGAGATCAACTTAACCTTCAATTTCTTATGTTTGGAAGTAAGAGAAATATTTCTATTTATTTAATTTTTGTCATTCATGTAAGAAAACATGTCCCTGTTAAGGAAGATTTGGTATTTTTTCCTCAAAAATTAGTAAAGAAAGTCCCCATATATCATACATCGTAACTAAAGACTATTTGTCCATTGATTTTTGGTTTTCTTTCCACTGAAATAAGATTAATGTAGTAATGTAAGTATGTGATTTAGGATTTTTGTTGTAATTCCACTACTTGTAATAGCTAGCAGTAACCATGTTTCATGCTAGTACATGCTACCTTTGGTTGACAATGTAGAAGGAAAAAAATTTTAAAAACTTAAAAGAACATGCCTAGAGTTATCAAAGGCAAAGGAATAATATTTTGAGGGTATTTGGCCTGAACTGTTGCCCAGCTTCTCAAAACTGAAAGATAAGATTAAATTTGTCTCCAAAAAATAGATGCTTTCACTGACAGTTGAACCTTTAGGGTGTTAGGGAGGGGTTGGCCTCATCGAATGCAGTTACATTGCACTAAATATGTTTCACTCTCTGAAAGCTTTTGACTAACCTTTGGCGATAACAGTCATGAATCTGTTACAGGGGGAGCAAATCACATACCTAAATGAAGTTCATTTTTCTTTTATGACAATATCTACATATCTGTCAGAATCTTCAAGTCTTGCTGGGATTGTCTAAACTTTGATCTTCTACTTCAGTTTAATTGCTATGCAAGGATAAATGGTTCAAAGGATAAGCATACTCAGCATGCTGTGACCTTCGTCAACCATATTAAAGCAACCTGAGGAATAGGAAGGACTAAGAGTTTTAAAACCATCTAATGATGCTTTTTGCAGTATGTGAAAGTCTCTCTCTAAAGAAATATCTGGAAATAGCTTTTCATGGCACCTTGTGTAATTTATGTAAGACTCTTCCTTCATGTAATCCAAATGAAAAATATATACTTCAGTGCAATTTTTAAACCTTTTACAGTATTCTGTGAAACACCCTGAATTCTGATCAGCTACTCTTTCTTACTTTTTCCCCCTTCCAAATCTTGTACTTAATGAACACAAATTAAAATGGCTGTGACATAGAGCAGGAAGAATGCAGTATGGCAGTTTATAAAGCTCCGCTGGATGGGAGCTAAACATGTGAATAACGTGCTCTTTTTCTGAATTTTGTGTTGCAGCTGAGTAGGGAGGGAGGGGTGGGTGGGTATGTTTATATAAAGATACCCGTGTATCAGTTGGTCTTTAACATTTATATCTTATATGAGCTGTGAGTATACAGTACCAGGAAGCTGATGCTGTATAGCTAGTGCTAGATGTCAAAGTGATCAGGCCTGAGAGCCATAGAATAGAATCATTGAATTGTTTAGGTTGGAAAAGACCTTTAAGATCATCGAGTCCAACTGTTAAGCTAGCACTGCCAAGTCTATCACTAAACCATGTCCCTAAGCACCGTGTCTACCCGTCTTTTAAATACCTCCAGGGATGGTGTGACTCCACCACTTCCCTGGGCAGCCTGTTCCAATGCTTGACAACACTTTCAGAGAAGAAATTTTTCCTAACCTCTGCTGGTGGAACCTGAGGCCATTTTCTCTTGTCCTATCAGCTTAGGAGAAGAGACTGACCCCCACCTGGCTACAGCCTCCTTTCAGGTAGCTGTAGAGAGCAATAAGGTCTCCCCTGAGCCTCCTTTTCTCCAGGCTAAACAACCCCGGTTCCCTCAGCCACACCTCATAAGACTTGTGCTCCAGACCCCTCACTAGCTCCGTTGCCCTTCTTTGGATGCGCTTCAGCACCTCAATGTCTGTCTTGTAGTGAGGGGCCCAAAACTGAACACGGTACTCGAGGTGGGGCCTTACCAGTGCTGAGTACAGGGGGATGATCACTTCCCTAGTCCTGCTGGCCACACTATTCCTGATACAAGCCATTCAGCAGACTTTTGGGACCAGGTCTTGCTCTAATTTTACCAGGCATCTTTCTTGCTTATTGTGCAGTGTAATTTTGCTTCCATCGAACATCTCTCCTCTTTTTCCTGCAGGATTGTTTTGCTTTTACCAGATGTCTTTCCTGCCTGCCCTGTATCTTCAGTTCTCATCTTGCAGACTTTACTGCTTCTGCATGTTTTCCTGTATCCTACTTGTGCAGCTAAACCATAAATCTCCATTTACCCATTGATTGTTACATATGATATATATATTTATGCTCAGTTCTGTGAAAAAAATGCTTGTTACTGGTTATTCTGTTCATAGTGTTACAGTTCTGTAGAATCCTTGTACCCCATTTGGGTTTATGCTATTGTAGCATGCTTATGGCTGAGTTCAAGGCAAGCAAATGCAGATTTTATCTGCCTCTACTTTATGGGTGGAACAGACCTCTGCTTTAAAAGTTGATTCTATCTTTTAACTGTAGTTGCAGTTGATGTATTTCTCGTCTTGGAGGCTCTATATCATTAAAGTAACATTCTCATTCTGGGTATTAGTTCTGCAGTGTGTGACTGCAGATAGTGCAGGAAAATCTTGTTTGTTTGCTGGCTGTTTCTTTTGAGACTGAATTACTCTGGTAAGTAGTTTTTGTTCTTTGAAGTTTGTTTTTTGTCCTTTCCCAAACTATAATTTGAACTTTATTTGTTTCTCAAGATTCCAGTCGTGTTAAATTATATCTTATATTTTAAACCAATGCATTTTTTGTGACTTCTTGCATTTTTCTTTTTAGTGGAATTTCTGTGGAGCCATACAACAGAGAGCATGTGTGTAGGATATATGTCTGCACAGGATGGCAAAGCTAAGGTAAGCCATGAAGAATGGGTCGTAATACAGTAGAACAATTGCAGAAACTAGGAGAATGTGAAGTAATGATAATGAAATATATTAAGAAATCTCTACCATTAACAGAATGGAAAAAATAATAGGTGCATAAGCAGTTAAATGTATCTGTTGATTGGGCATTTTTTTTTTTTCAATTGCAGCAGTTAACAAACCTACACTAACACACATATTATGCCAGGAAAAGGTGCCACAAACACATTTACATTTCCTCTGCTGACAGTAACTGTGTTTGAATAACTTTAGCTTGATTCAGTTACGCTGGCTATTTAGGGGTGTATAGTATTTTTCTGTGGGCATGTCTTCCTCCAGATAAAGCATTTGCACCAAGGAAGAAGAGAGAGGATATAAAACAAACTTCGAAGTAGTTCCTAGAATAGCCTCTGTGGTAAACAATTTGGATATTAACATCCATGGTTCTTCTAGTTCTTGGGGTCTAATTATATTTTTCGTTTCTGGAATGAGATAAATATGTTAAAACTGAGTTTAGCAGTGGAAACTGGAAAAATGCTTGATGTGAAACAGTAGAGATTAACCAAGAGGATGAGAACCACCTACGCTTATGAATATAGCATTGAAAGGAGAAAAGGGCAGGTTTTGCGATGCAGCAACTCGAGCATTTAGGAGAGGTGTTTGGACAATGAGAATGAAGATGGGAGAAGCTGCAAGCAGAGCCAAAAATCATAATTTCTGTAGGCATTTCTAAATTTACAGCCGTTGGTATTCAAGACTAAGAGTGAACAGTCAGAAGTAGTTAAAGGAAGTGACAAAAGTGGGGGGAAAGGTAGACTGAAAAGGCTGCCTGATACGGTTGAACTAATAGGGGAGGCGGGGGTGTTTACTGGAATATTTGCATGTATTAGAGGAGAAGATGGCAGCCAGGAAGTTTATACCAGCAGATAAGAGCAAGAAAGACATCCAGCATTTTGATGGTAGAATTTAAAGAAGGACAAATTTTAAAGCCTGGAAAAGGAAAGAATTTGAGGGCCTGGGTATGTTGGCTCTCTCCAGAAATGGCTGCTTGTGGATCTGCCGAGGGAGAAAGTTTAGTCAGCAATGGAGAGGGAGAGGAGTACAAAACCCAGATCTTTCTCNTTTTTTTTTTTTTTTTTCCACCCTGTACTTTATTTGAGAGATAAATACAATGGAGGATGTGAGTGAGATAACAAAAGAACATACAAAAAAAGGAAATAGATGTCAGATATTTTAAACAGCAAGAATGGTTTAGCATGCTGGTTGAAGCATTGGGAATAAATGAGTTCATCCTCAAGGAGTAAAATGTGTAGGAAAAGAAAAAAAAGACAAGAATGCCCCAGAAGGAGGAGGAAGATAAAAAAAGCAGCTGGTAAAGGAAGTGCTGGTAGAGGTGTTATTGAAGTACTCACTTTCATAGCTTATGTAGAGTTCTTTCCAGTTGATTATCCATGGAATAGGGTGTGTTTTTACTTTTCTTAATATTTATTTTAGATTTATTAGAAAAGAATCCAAACTCAAGCTAAAAGCTCAGACTGAACTGAGTGAAGCTAAAGCAAGCTCAGCTGCAGATGTTCTAGCATTTGCTAGTTAGTTTAAAAGTAATTATATTGTGTTCACAGTGAAATAAGGATAATTATTAGAATGGGCAATGTTAAATTATTACAGTGTGCACACCTGCCTCTGGCTTACACTGCAAGCTCAAAATATTCTTGTTTCTTCCTGGTAGTGTCTGTCTAATTAATAAATAAATGCTAAATATGAAATCTGTCTGGTAATGAGTACTAGCATGACAGTGCCATGCCCAGAGATGTTTTCCTACTCACAGTTGCAACATTTGACATCTGGTGTGCATTGTTTTCATACTGCTGGTAAATTCTCCAGCTGGTAATCTCAATTGTGCTGACAGACACAGCTGCTCTTCTTGGTTCACTTTTAAATTATGTTTTTGACCTTCATTGAAGAGTTAATCCCCCTCCCTTTCTTCCTCCTTTGAGTCTGTGGCCACAAATGCTTTCCAGAGAAAAACCACAAATGCTTTTGCTGCTGACTTCTATTGATCAAAAAAAGCCTTCTGTCATAAAAGCTGGAATTTTATTCTGCTACAACTAGGGCTAAGTTATAGATGGAAAACTAGGCTTGAAATAGAACACAATGCACTTCAAGTAAAAAAAAAAAGAATCCCTTTTCTTTAATAGAGTAACTGTTTTGGTACAATTAATTTTGAGTGCTTGCCGTGAAAGAATAATGGTATAAGAATTCATAAAAGTATAAAATATCACTTGTTTATGAGTACCATAGGAAAATGATCAGGCAGTGGCTTGTAGGGAAACATCATGCTTTCCTGTTTTTCTAGGGTGGTAAAGAGCTTCAGTTTTTATTTCTTTCATCAATCTAGGACTCAAGTTTTATTCTTAAACCAAGGGATTGTCACAGTGGCTGGTTGGTTCAATTTAATGAACATGAAACCATATTTTTATAGCAAGACTTTTAGAAAGTGAGAAGGTTTTAAGTGTCTACTGTTATGAATTAGACTAATATTAGAATCATAATTGTATAAAGGGGTACATACTAAGGAAAAAAAAAGATCCAGCTTTATAATCTTAGTGTGATTCTTTTTGCATTGGTGGTTAATGCATTTCATAGTAAGACCTAGCTCCTGAAGCCCACATGAAGATTGTGGCGACATAGGAGGCTTTTCTCACAAGACACTTAGACACTTACAAGCTAGATACCAGCTCACTTGCAGACCCCGGTATGCTCGAGAGGTGGAAACATATTCAACCGATTAACTATCAGTAACTCCTTAAAAGAAAAGTGGGACAGGAAAGTAAGATCGGAGATGTGAGGTGGATTGTACATGCTGACCTGCTGGCACTGCTGGCTGTTAACACTGTGAGCTCTCCAAGTACTGATTTGGAAGCAGCCTTGCAACAGGGGTTTATTTCCTCCCAGTTTAGAAAAGACTGGGCTCTGCAGCCCACCACTGACCTCCAAACTAGACTGCCTGAATGCTAACTCACCAACATAAAATGGCTAAGCCTGCAAGAGCTGTGGAACAATTTTGCACTGTGACTAATAATTGTTTGATTTAGAGCATACTTTCTGGAAAGGTGTCCAGTCTTTTTGGAAAACCAGTTGCCTGGAAAAGTCACTATTTCCTCTTGAACATTGGTTTAAAATGTTTGGCTGAATGTTATTTTAAAAATACTGTGGAGGCTTGCCAGGTGAACTAAGTTCACACCTTATTGCTGACACAGTCATCTCTGGTTGTGTGGCCTATTACTTGCCTTTAGCTCTCTCTCAACACTGAAAGTATTTCAGCTCCTCCACCACTGATAGCACTGGCAATGTCATCTTCACTACCTGCATAGTGGATATCTCATTGACTTCCCTCTGATTCTTATGCCCTTGAACCCTTACACCACTGCTGATCAAAGCGTATCCTTGCTGGTTCAACTGTACTCTTCTTTGTTTCTTGTCATCCCTCTTGACACGAGCAGTTTCATAATCACTCGGTGCCAGTGTTCGTCACATATTGGATGTGGAAGGAAGCTTTTTTATATACTTCTTGGAACTCACCTGGTGCCTGGGCGCCTCAGGTATGATGAGCTTAAGGGACAGATATATTCTGTTTTAGAAGTTGCCAGTCTCAGACTTCTTTCCTGAAGCAATACCATGACAGATTGTTTCAACATTAGGCTTGTTCTTTGGGAAGATGAATGGATTTCCCGAGATCTCCTGAAACAAGTTCCTGCATTGCCATTTATATGATGGCAGAATTGTCATGTAAGCTGACATTCAACTGTTTCTAGCCATTAGTGAGACTGTAAGAATATTCTAGGCTGCTGTGGAAGTTTCTGGCCGTGGCCATGAGAATAGACAGGAAGTATTAGTCTATGGACTTCCTCTGCACTTACCCGGCAGCTTTTGTAGCAGTAACTGGTGCATCAGCAAAGGTTAAGACTTCCGGATTGAAGGAATGTGAGAAAAAACATACCTCCTCAGTTTATGAAGATATTTTTTCTTGTTTGTTATTGTGATGTTGACTCATGAATTACTTGATACGAATTCAAAATCTTTGATAAGCAATTAGCTCTTTTAGATTTCCTGCCCAAACTTTCTTCTCTTTCTGACACTAGTCTTCAGAATAACTTTCCAGATGTTTTTTATAGATCCAACAGCTGATCATAGCATCAGCTAAGAAGGTCATCCTGTTACTGGAGCTCTGACCTCTTTAAAAGTTACTCTGGCAGCTTTCAGTTAATCAGTTCCAATTTTCCTGAACTGATTAGGTTACATTCTGAGAGCTTAAGCAATTGTATTGTCACCATTGGGAAAATAGGTGTATTCTGATGACTACAGTGTTGCTTCCTGGAGTTCTGTCCATCCTGTTGCGGGTGGTGTGCAATATTTGAGGTCTTAACGATTGGTGTAGCAGTAGTAGAGCGGTTTGTGATTTTAGATGTAAGTGGAGAATGAGAAGGAAAGGAGGTTAGTGGGTAGAAGTTAATTGACTCCTCTTAGTTACATAGTCTTCATGTCGTCTTGTTCCTTGTCTGCTTGCCCGATGGAGAACGCTGCAAAGGAGAAGTAGTTCTTCAGTCTCAAATGACAGTGCAGTGTATGCCTGCAATGTGAATTCACATACCAACTGCATCTCTTGAAGGTTTTGGTTATGGGTAGGCAGCATTTCTGTGATTCAGTGTTGTGTATCTGTACATAATCAAGCAGGAGCCCTTTTATCTCAGGCAGGGTCTGCAGAGTATTTGTTCACTCGAGGCCCACAGTATTCTGTGGACAGAAAGTGTAAGTGGGCAGGATGTGCCATAGAACTTTTTTCCTGGATCTCCCAGGTTTCTTATGTTATCTTAATGATTGAGAGAAGTTGTTGTTGGATGATGTTTTTACTTGAAAATAGGTACTTCCTCACTGTGTTTTCAGTAGTATTTGAAGTCAAGAGTGCTTTCTTTCCAGTGAAAGATCCAATCTCAATACCAACAATGTGCAGTTTTGGTCCTGTGTTATGTGTGGGTATTTGAAATAATTTGTCAGGTCACTATGGTTCTTAGTATGTATAAATTTACTATATGATCTGTTTATAAATACTGCTAACTTTTGCAATTATTGTAAATGTTGCAATACTTTTGAGATACCCTTGTAGTTCACCTTATAGGTTTTAGTTTTTGAAACAGCTAGATGACCTAGACAATGAATTTCTAAAAATCTAGTTGTAATATTGAATGTAATCCAATTCAGTTGCCAGTTTAAATCTCTCTTTGGCAGATATTCAGTTCTTATAACATGAATTACTAAGCTTTATGTTGTGGCAGGCTTTAATATTGCGAAGCTACATACGCAATTCTTTCCATTTTCTAATGAACCAAATTCAAGTTGCTTTGCAAGATATGGGGTAACAGTAGTGGAGAGTTGCATATTACTGTGTTTGAAAACATCCATCAGCAACAACTGCTGTGTACACACCAAATTGTGGTTGCAATATACAAACAGAAACTTTAACTTTGACAGTTAATTTCATTTTCCAGTATGAGAAAACATAGTGGACAGGGAGACCATTTCCAGTTCACTTTTCCTGTTGAGATGTTAGGTGTTGCAATCAGATTTATCTGCCTTTACTAACACTGTACAATTTAGCAAAATTACTTCCCTCTATGTTTGAAGTGATACATATGACAAACACTGATTGTAGTGACTGTCGTTGGTTTTCTGATGATGGGCTTCTTTATCTTACTTTGTGAGTAAAAGGTCTGTGAAAGCACTTTGTCAGGAGAAGGGCAGTTATCCAGTGCTCATTGGGTGAAGAAACACATCTTGGAAGAATCCTAATTCTAATTTGAAAATTAGTGGAAAAATTTACTGGGCCTGTTTAGTTAACAGAAATACTAAGTCAAATAATTCAGTCATTCATTTCAGACTACAGAGACAGTCTTTTAACTTCATGAGACAGGAAAAGTATATGTCACTGTTATACTTTTTTTTTTCTTTAATCTGTACTCTTGTCTGGAGACTGGGGAATCAGTCAGAAATTTTCACTTGAAAAGGACTCTGTGCATACAGTAGAGCATCCAGTTCTCTCTTAAAAATAAGGTGTTTATATTTGTTGAAAATAACCTTCAGTGCTAAGACACCAGTGAAAATATTTGGCTTGCAGACCTTCAGGGAAGTTAAGGGCTCTGAGATAAGTTCAGGTTTTTCGGTTAAGTTCTTGCATAAAGCCAGTAGTTCTGGAACTCTCCTCATATTTGGCCGACATATTTTAGAACAGAGCAGAGAAGATGGGACTGTGTATCCAAGTATGCAAATATAAATGCAATAACCTAATTTAGCACCTGCAATTCAGAATGGTAAAAATCACATTTTAAGATATGTGGCAGTATTTTAGAATACCTCTACAAAAACCTGGGCCACTGAGCTGAACAGATGATTGCTTGGTGTGTTGCTTTAGACACATGTGTGAATGGTTTAGAGAGATTAAAGTGCTTTAGTTTTCAACTTTCTTAAAATATGATATATTTTTTGTAATGCATTAGATTAATGTTTTTAGATACATAAATAGTGTACAGTGATAAACTTAACCCACAGAATGAATTTGAGCTTGGAAAACTGTTAGCTTCCTAAGCAACCTGTGTATAGAAATCAGTACTTTAAATGCCTGAGAGCCAGAAGCATGCCATCAGTATGTCTGTCTTTTTGCCAACAAGGACAATCGTTGTGGACCCCCTCTTTTCTTTTTTTCTTTCCCTTTTCTTTTCTTCTTTAAGATTTCACCAAACAAGTTGCACATGGGATATTCTGACAGCAGCAGTTGCCAGTATTTTGTGGGGCACCTTATCCTGTCATATGGCAGGTGTACATTCAAACCATGTTGGAGGAGAGCTTCCCAGGAGACGGAGCAGTACAGGATGGCTGTTGCTGCCAAAATAGGCTGTTACTGCCTAGAAAATAAATTGAGAATGTGTGGCCAGATGGTTCTCATGGTGGAAGCGTACACCCAGCTAGAAAGCTCTGAATTTCTAAAGAATATATGGGTTTGGTGGTACTTTTCTTTAAGGACTAAAGTTGTAGAAAGCAATTTCATTAAGTATTGTCCTTGGTCTTTCATTATGTTTCAGCTCAATAGGGTAATGAATGGAAAAAGTTTGTTTTATAAATTATTCTGTCCAAAGTGTATCCTGAGCATGTAATAAGAAAGCTAAACACATGAAGTACTCCCTAGATTAGTTTAAGAACTGAATGTGCTGCCATCTGGTAGTTGTACGCTGTCCTCTTGGCAGCATTTGGTTGACTTTAGTTTTCTCATGCAGCGCTGTCTGTCTTTTGGCTTAAACTTTATATTCATTTTGCATTGTATTTATGCTTTTAATGAAAATAAAAAAAAGGAATCTTTTGTGACAAACTAATGCTTTTATGTGAATAAAAGGAGAGTAGCTCTTTAAAGACTAAAAAAAATCTTTTTAATATTAGTTGGTCTCAAGGTTGTTTCAGAATCTTTGTCTATAAGACATGAAGTAAAGTAAGTCTCGGCACAACTTGCAGTATTTATGGGGCTTTTTTTTTTTAAAAAAAAAGGTATACTAAAAATACGTGACTTTAAAAAAAAATCAAATGTTCATGACGAAAAGATTAAACCATATATTGTTCCTGGAGCAATTAACAGTTATTCCAGGGCAGAAAGACCTATTAGTTTTGGACTTGGAGGGTAGTGGGAAACTTTCCAGTGTGCATCAAGGGACTGAGAGATAGTAACGTTCCACAGATGGTGTCTGCAGCACTGGGGTTGGGGGAGTTGGTTGCTCCCTGGTTTTGGTTTGGTTAGGAGGGAAAGAGGGAAACGTTGTGTGTTTGGATGGCAAGTACTTGGAGCAAGAATCAGTGTCTGAAGGTTGGTTAGCTTGTTAGTGCTTTATGGAGAGGTGGAAAGCAAAATCAAGTATTTCATCTAGCATTTACCTTTTTCCTTTTGAACTGTGAGCACAAGGTTCCTCCTTGAAGCTGCAGACAAAGATCTGTGGCTGGTTTCCTAGCTGTCAGGACCTCTGCTCCTACTAGGCCCTCACCAACCTCCTTTTTCTATAGGAAAGCAAATCAAATCAGAATATTCTCAGGGACAGTAAAATTTCCATTGATGGAGCTGAAGATATGGATAGCCCCACTGTTCTTAATCTACCTTTCCTTGGTATATGGTTTCTTCAGAGAGAGGCTTCCATGAAGCTGAGTGGAGGTTTAATTCAGGAAAACTTTTTCTTTTCCTGTTTTTGTGCTCCCAGGCACAATTTCCCCCAGATGTGGGTTCATTCAACTTGTGAAGCTGACGGACTAATCGAATTCAATTAAAAGCTTTCCAGTGTTGTTCTTTTTTGTTTGCTTTTTATTTTTGTGTTTTCAAAATCTAAACCTAATCCACTGTACAATCTGGACTTAATGTAAAATATGATGTTGGGATATAAAAATGTGGCAAACTGTACAAATAAGTTCTGTGGTTGCATTTAAAAATATTAAATGTTCTTTGATCTTTCTTTTTATTTACTAGAATTTGTTCCTATGGTTAAGAACAAGGGAGATATAATTGTAAGAATTCACTTGGGAGTTTATCTGAAGTTGTCTTGACATGGCAATGTTACCCTTTCGTATTACTTATTAGGTAACATATTTTAAACACTCGTCTTAGATCTATCTCATTTTTGTTCTACATAAGGCAGCCATTGGTGAAAGTAGTAAGTAGTTAGTGTAAAACAGCATCTGTATTTGCTCTATCATATTAAGTAGGCAAATAAACAGGATGCAAGTAAAGGCTTTAAGAAAGGTTTTGTTATATGTGGTTTGGGTGTTTCTGTAAATGGAAACATACAGATGCTAGTGTATACTGGGTTGGGGTCTCTTGTGTAGGAAACATGTTTTTCCTTTTATAGGGAATGAGTTTTTGTATAGGAAATGTGTTTTGACAATGACACTACTACTTGATAATGTATTGATAGATACTGACTTTCTGCTAATCCCCTCTTGTATATTTTCCTTTCCTTGCTCAAAAACTTACTAGGACATTATGCTTAACTAACTTTTTAAAATAACAAGATCTATAAATTTTATGTGGATTCAATGAAGCCTCACATTTTGCTCCTGCAATTACATAAGGGTATATTAGGCATTTAACTCTGGGTTGTGGGATAAGTCAAGCCTATGCAAAAGGTTAATTCATAACTTGGGTCAGAGAACTATTTTACACAAATCAGGTCTGTTGTAGTTATAATGAAAAAAATCGATGCTAAGATTCATGGTAATGCTAATATTTCTTCTGTTTCAGTAACAAGCTTCCTCTCTTCTGCCTCTTGGCAGCATCCTTGGGCCTCTGTGCTTTTTATTGTATTGCTGCAATGATGTCCTAATAATTCTGACTGATCACTGTGTAAGCGATCTCACTTATAAATGATGCCTGCCATACAATTTACTGCTGGTTTGCTTTGATCGTGGTATCTCACTAAACAATCAGCAGCATTCTTCCACTGTGGAAATTTGCTACTGTGCCCATCAAATAATGCAGCTTTTACACTGTCATCTTATCCCACTTTTCGTTTAGAAATTTTCACAGACCTGGAAAAATGTCTTGGGTCTGTCGGTCATAAAATAAAAAAGATCCTTCTTCCACTTGTTTTTCTTCCTTTTTCTTTTTGTTTTTCTTTAAACTTATGAAATAACATCTCCAAAAATTGTCAGCTACGTTTTGGGGGAAATTGTAACAGATTTGAAAGGAATCTTTTCTTCTTGAAGTGGTAAATCAGGGTCATAACCAAAATTGTTCTGAAAGTAGGAAGATGTTCATATATCAAGCAGGAAGGCCAGAGATCAAAGTTTTAGCAGTAAAATGAAAACTTTTAAATGTTTTTAATTAAGTCTTATTCTGTAATCTAACTGAAAACAAGACCACCTAAGAGCAGACACCAGGATACCCTTATCAAGAAAGGAATTAAAAGAAGCTGCCTCTCAGATACAAAATGCCTCTTCAATGCAATGAATTGTGGTTACAGTCTTAAATCACTTTCTGCCTAATTAGTGCAAGTTATTCTTACTGAACTTTTATATCTATACTTTTTGTCACAACCCATTGCCTTATAGCAAGTTATATGTTTTGCAGCACTTAAATCTTTTAAATGGGATAATGTACTTGCAAAAACTTAAGTATGTAGTTGGCTGCACTTACAGGAAGCTGTAATTTCTAAATGCCAGCAACTTCTGTGTTGTAAGCTTTATATCGTAGTAGAAATAATTTCTGGTTCCTAATTTAATAATTGTTTAAGCGTTATATTGTCTGCGCATTACTGAATCACTTAGTGAAACTTGTAACTCATGATGGGAATGAAGGCCAGCGCTCGTGCTTTGGTGGGAGGAGGGATAGCCGGAACGAAGCTTGAGCTGGTGAGTCCCTGCCATTGCTACTTTCTGCTTGGAGCCTGTGGAAATGCTGTTATCAGCCCTGTTGCATTTTAGAGTTCCGCTAAGGCTCTTTTTTACTTTTTATCAGAGCCCACTCAGCAGCTCCAAAAGTAGGAAACAGTAAAGTTTGTAGAAATGTGCCTCTGACTTCTTTTTGTTGTTCCATTTAAGCACTGCTTTAGCCACTTGGCCATATCGATGTATCTGTAAATGGCTTTTGCTGTAGCTCAAAATCAACAATGTGGATGAAAACATAACCAGTTTTCACAGTATAAAAACATGTGCGGGGGGGGGAGTCATTACTTCTAACAATAAGTCAAAGTACCTTTTAATAAGTGAATGCCTTTGCCCATCAGTAATAAAATGCACCTTCGAATATAAAGAATCTTTAACAGATTTTTAGTGTCAGAGTTACAATAGAGTTATAAGCTGAAGTTTTGTGTACACAAGCACACGCACCCGCTTTCTGGCTTTTACTTTCTGGCTGAAATATTACAGAGCCATCTCAAAGGCCTGCCTTTAAAACTTCTCCATGAAAAAGATGCCTGTTGACAGAAACACAATTGCTGTTTGGGTCCATTTATTTGACAGTTGGCAACAGATATTTTAGAGGATGTCTTTGGGATTTTTTTAGGTGGACGAGTAGGTATTTTATGCAGAGAAATTTCTTATTTGCATCCTGATCATTGCAGTTGCGTTATGCTCTGAAGTGTTAGTTTATCTCTGTCAAATAGTTTATTGTGTCTAAGATTTCTGTAAGGTATATTTCTGTATGCAGTACTAAACTTTTTTGAACCTCCCTAAGAAATAGACTTATAGACCATGTAATGCCACAGTTATTTTTCTTTTGTCTTCACGTTGGATATTCCTTTCTTCTACTTTCAGTGTGCTGGGTCATCCAGTTTACCTTTTCTACACATCTGTCATGGTCCTTCTCTTCATGTGTTAAACATTAACGCAAACAAAATAAAAAAAAAGAATCCCAGTTGTTTGCAGCTTTTCAAGTTGCTTTGTAGTTTGCCCTCAGACTTCAGTGATGGAACAGTTTAATTGTTCAATACTTATAAGCTCGCTTTGTGTCCTGCATAATTTTGCCTCTCTTCTCACTCGATAATACTCTCTTAACTTGTCCACAGACTCACATTTCAAGACTTCCTCCTGGAGCTGTGGCAGGACAGTCCGTGGCAATAGAAGGAGGAGTTTGCCGGCTGGAAAGTCCAGAAAGCTCAACGAACAGCTGATTCCTCACTTCATTACAAAGAATGTGAATGACTTTTTGTACAATAAGTTTTTTTGTGTTTTAACAGATGTTGGAAATTCTACTCTTGTTTTATACCCTGTATTGCAACCATGTGCACCATAACTTGAGAAAAGTGCTGCTGTAGTTTATGTTCTCACTCTGTGAATGGGGGTGTGTGCATGTTCATTTTTTCCCTAATAAAATAGGAACTCTTCCCAGTTGTGCAAAGATTACGTATGATTAATGATTGCGTTTTCATTATTTCATATTTGAAAAATAACTGAAAGTTTAAAAAAAATTAATTTAAAGATATGTTCACAATTGTCATTTATGTTCTAAATTTAAAAGTAACAGGCCTTTGAAGTGGCTATATAATTATGCAAAAATGATTATGGTTTCTACGTTTCTCAGTGGTTTAAGGAAATCCAGAGGTGGTTTAAACATGGGTTGTTTTTTTCCTCCCCAATAAGGAGGAGGTTTTTTTTTTGTCAAAGAATGGTTTCAGTGAAACAAACTAGAGCAAAAGTAAGGCTAGAATTGTTTTTAAATAGTCTTATAGGTCATATCTCAGTTCCCAAACTAAGATGTTAATAGCTTCAAGCTGTATGTATTACAAAAAGCTATATGAAGATAATGTATCGTAACGCAGTCTTTATGTATAATGGAATATTACAATGTAAATAAGAAAACAAAGTTTATGGAAAGATTCGATATTATTCTTCGCTTCTGTTTTAAATCTATTTTTAAGAGAGGTACAGAAATGAACATATTACTGGATGCGAAGTGCAATGTATATTAAATGGATGTTGGGAGGTCTGATACTAGCTTTCTTATTGATAAAGCAACTTCCTAAAGTCCAGCCACAGCATGGGTATTTATATAACTGTGTGTAAAATGTATGTACTGTGCATAAATTTACTGTAATACTTTTTATACCTTCAACAAAACTGCATTATAAAACAATATAATCTTTGTCTGCCTTGTGAAGCATTGGCAGCTGAACTGTCGTTTGTCACCAGTTCTGATACGTTAGCCAGATTGCCTGAGTCCTAAAAGTGAGTTCTGACATACAATCTTCCATTCAGTAGTTTTTTCTTCACAGCACTGGCAGCAATAGAAGACTTTTGTAATTAATTCATTGTCCTGATAAGTATGCCAAAGAGAAACTAAAATAGTTCATTTTTTTCCCTGGTGGATATTTGATAATTCTGTTTTCAGAAATAGTGGATGAATAGATATTCAGACTGTATTCGCTTAATCAGGCATTGTACTTGCCTGTTTTGTAATGTTGTGCCTGCCTATAACAGACATACTTGACTGATTAAATGGTTACATTGATTGTAGTACCAATCTTTCATGGAAAAAAATCTTAATAAATTTTTTTTAATAGCCTGAGTTCATTTTCACTGTTACGTTACAGCATACACTAACATACTGTCATCTTTGTGTGTTTTTTTAATTGTGACATCAATGTAGTCCTGTAGTTAAAAATATTTCTGTACAGTTCTGTAAATAATATGAAACAGAGGCTTTCCAGGTTGTAGACACAAACAAAAGTGGAATTCATCTGTCTTGAAATAGTTTGTGCTGAGATATCACACTGGATTCTAAGTGATATACTCATGGTCTGATAAAATTAAGAACTATACTCGACACTTCAGAAATGTTGCAACAAAGAAGCTGTGTTGTCGCAGCCATTAAAATTGCTCTAACATGCAGTGGTAAATGATTGTGTGGACGCTTCACTATGTAGCAAGTGAAAAATTGAAGATCCTGTGTATGGGTTCGTCTGTACCCACATTTGAAAATGACATTGTTTTTGGAAAAGCTAAAGTAATGGTGTTAGCCTGCTTTCATTCTAAAAGTGCTTCTCAGTGTCGACTTCATAGAAACTTTGGCGTAAATTCACTCTTACATGGAATAAGCATGGCAGAATGGCTTGTAAGATGTAAATCGATAAATTGTTTCTTCCCCTTACTTGCTTAGTATCTCTTTATCCAGATTTGGATTCCAGCATATGATTTTTCCCCACACTCTCAAAATTTTATTTGTGTGTATACATACATGCACATATATAAAATCATAACTCAAACAGCAGATAACAAGTTTTGCTTTTACTTTGCTTTTGTGTCTATATAAAATGCCAATCTTTTTTTTTTTATGTCAAAAAGGCCAGGTTTCTTCAGGAAGCTACTTAGGAATCATTGTTTGAAATTGAGCAGTGTGCCTTTTCATTGTCCAACCTTTCCTCCTCCTGTCTAGGTAGAGAAAAAAGGAAAAAAAGGATTCTCTTGTCTTGAGAATCAGAAGCAAGGTGCAGAGCACAAACCAGGTACAGGGCTGATCTCCTACCTAAGGTACTCGTGAGAAGAAAACTGTGTTAGCACATATGAATTTCTGTATCAGAAATCATGAATACATTCGGGAGCAGAATTTCCTATTATCCAACTGCCACTTAAGCCAATGAAAGATCTTAGACTACTTTAATTATGGGTCTAATTCTGCTACTAGTTCTATTTTGGACTTAAAAGCGGCTTATGAAAAATAAATGGTGAGGACAGAGATACTTTGCAATGACGTCGCCTGAACTCTTGTACGTGATGAGTAACCATTGCCACTGGCATAAGCAGATACAGTCCAAGAGGAAATTACACAGTTGACAGCAATAGCTGCCTAAAATTATAAAGGAAGGGCAACCAGATGAAATGCATATAAATACAAACAATTTGAATAATGTTGATTTTATACTCAAACACACAATTACATGTCATAGAGTATTTTGTAGCAGACAGGTTGGTGCCAGAGTCTTCTGCCAGAATATATTTCACTGCTGAAAGCTTATAATAGCCTAAAACAACCTAACATATTTTTTGCCTTCCTTTGCTCCTGTACCTTTCTTTGCTTCTGTACCTTAACAGTGTGGCCCTACAACGAGGGACTTCAAAGGGCAACAGCTGCAAGTCACAGAGGAGAGGTCTGTTACGCTAAAAAAAAAGGCTAGGTAGGGAAATAAGGGCTCTTGTTAGAAAGCAGAGTATACAAAGAAACTAACAGGGCAGAACAGGAATCAGCGTAAAGTGTGTAGAGGGAAACCAAAATTATCTTTAAGGAAAGAAGAGAAAGAATGAGAGGAAATACTTGTGAGAACTTCCAAAAAACCTGGGTAAGAATTGATATATCCTTCACACTGCTAATAAGGCTCATCTTCCAAGGGATATTTGAAGAAATGAAAGAGTATGAACTGTTACCTTATACCTGACTGGGATTTTCATGTGAAAGACTCATTTTGGTTTATGGCAAAGTGAGGACAAACACAATTTCAGTGGCTTTTAGCATGGAGTGTCACCAGAGGTTTTTGTAGATGCCTTTCAGGTGAGTTGAGAAAGTGCCACTGCCTCATATCAGATTCCAGAGCTGCCAAGAGATGCTGAGAACCTACAACTTGCAGGAAATTGTGCTGAGATTTTATATGGAAGCTGCCATCACCGATAGCTTGTAGTAAAGGACTCCTGTAGTCAGTCTAAAGACAGCACTACCGATTAACGAAACTCACCTTTTTTCTTGCTCATTTTTTACAGGAAAGCTTGTGGGAGGTTGTTCTGCTCTAATAGCCCTGTGCTTTATTCATTCCATTACGAGATAACACAGAGGTAAGGAGGACTTGTACACTGACTTTTATTGGTTTAGATTCTATAGTGACACAGCATTTATCTTTCACATAACCTGGGCAATAAATCCCCATAAAGACCATTAGCATCACTTAATGGTGATTTGAACACAATAAATGCCTGTCTTGTTACTCACTCCCGTCTGCCTAACGAACCAAATAAAAGATGTTAGCGAACACATGAGCAACAGATGCAGTGAGACCTGCTTTCCTATGGCTTTGTGCCTTAACCATAATACCTTCACTTGCCATAGAAGTCTCCTGTGTGACAATGATGCAATACACTTATTTTATGTCGTATGTCCTGTGTTCCTTTACTAACTCTTGAGTTCACAGCTCCTTGCAAGGTAATATCCTGCTCTTCTTCCCATGTTCCCTATCCCAGTATAGAAGTGTCAGCTACCGCAGCTCCTCTGCCTCCACCTGCTGCAGGACTCTTAGCCAACCCTTGCGTCCCCAGTGTTCACATACATCTGTTACACAAGGGACAGTGGATGTGAGTGGTGACTGTAAGTGGCTCCTACCTCTTGGCTGCTGATCTCAGGGGTTGTCTGTAACCCCCGTAGGTAATGAGCATCTGTTAGAACTGTAGTCCTCTTCAGATTTGTAGAATTTGGCTAAGGGACACAGGAATTGCTGGAACTGTACAGATGGACAGCATGAATGTGCATGCATGGTGTCCTTGGGGACCAGGCTACGAGAGTTTGAAGCAGCTGCTTTTCCTTGTTTCTTAAATAGCATCTGAGGGACACTGAGAGCTATGTTCACCAGTCCCTCAAGGGTGATTGCTGGGTGTAAATGTGGCAAAGCTGGCAGGCTCCAACCTGCTTATAATGTAATCATCCCAGAGAGAAAACAGCTGTGAAGTTATAGTGTCAGTGCTCATCCTGGAGGCCTGCTAAGGACTATGGGCATCATGTCCTTGTATGCTTCACCCCCACTAGATTCTGCACCTTCAGGTATACATGGCTGTTCCAATGCGCAGTGTGCAGGTGTATGTCAGCCAAACATCCAGGTGGACTCACAGAGGAGCCCACATAGCTTGTCTCACCATCCCTTGTGGAGCCTATCAGCTACAGTATCTCGTAATAGATATTTAGGCTAGGGTTTCCCAATTTATCATGCTCAGTTATATTGCTGTCAATATCCATGTAGACATACAGAAAGAGATGAACTGAACTCATCTTCCTAAACCAAGCAGCCTTTCAAAGTTGTTAAAATGCAGTTTTCAGAAAGTAGCGCATGAAGGCAAGTGTTTAAAGTGAGATCCTGTCCCCAGCGAGGTCACTTGGAGCTGGTCCGTCAGCTTCATCAGAGCCAGGATGTCACCCTTGGAGGTATTTCTTTCAGAGGACTCAACCATTGCAAGTTCTTTAGTGTCGACACCAGAGGCTTTGGAAATGAATTGGTGCAAGACGTTTTGGTGACTCACATTTATTTTTTGGATTATCTGGGAATATCTGGTGGGTGTGCAGGGCTCGAAAAGCCAAGTGGAAGGATCAAACCGCAGACTCCTCCAAGCAAATAACCACTGTAGCCAGGAGATGACTGCTCCAAAAGGAGCCCTGCGCTAACCAAGGGCTCTCATCATCATTTTATAATTTAAATGGTATGGACTACATACTATCACAGCACAAACCTCAGCAAGGATTTCGGTGTGCCGCCATACAACTCAGCAGCGGCAAAACCCCCGCGTTCAAGGTCCAGTGCCAACAAGCCATGATACCACCCTGGATTGTAACATCTTCTGTACGTGCTGGACCTGCAATAGACATCTTATCAAACATATTTTTTAGAATAGTTTCCTTAAAACGTGAGCTGTGTCTGACTGATATAGCCAGGCAGAGTGGCGCGGTGCTGGAAATCTCCTGTCCCTGCTGCCCGTGGGCCAGGGGAGATTCGATTTAATGTTGGGATCAAACTGTCCATATTTGAAAACATGGCTTCTTTACCTTTCTGTGGCTAAAAATAAGCTCCTTTGTCCCCAGTGCTGTGCTGTGTGCAGGGGTGGAGGTGCTGGGGGGGGCCTGTGAGGAGAGGCGGGTTCGGCCTCGCACCAGGTGCAGCCAATTCAGGCCGATTCCGGCTGGTTCCAGCCGCTGTAGGGCACAGCACAGCCCCTCCATGATGCCAGCAGCACCTCAGGGGACGCAGCTTTAAGAAAAGGGACAAAACGGCGCCCAGCAGCGAGGAGTGAGGAAAATAAAGGTGAGAAACAGCCCCCTGGGGCCCTCTTACAGGAGGGGGTGGAGAGTAAGGGGGTGGCTCTGAGGCGGGAAAGAGGGGGTGAGGGGAAGGCCTTTGTCTCTCACTGTCCCAACCTGTTTTAGTTGGCAGTAAATGAAATTAGTTTTCCCCAGGTCCAGTCTGTTTTGCCCGTGATGGCACTTGGCAAATTGATCTCTCTGTATTTATCTCAATCCACAAGCTTTTTCATCTTAATTTCTTCCCCCACCCCCCGCGGTCCCTCTGAGGAGGGGCAGGAGAGAGCAGCTGGGTGGGCGCCGGCAGCCATCTGAGACCAACACCCCACAGGTATCGATTGCAATTGCACGCAGAATTGCCCTTCAGGACTAAATCCTAAAGTAAAATTTTGCAGGAGAGAAACTTTTTTTTTTTCCCCTGCTAGGTTAGTTTTCTCTTTGGATCAGTGAACTGCCTTTCTGTGTCCCTGCAGCTGCGTGATTGCCAGAGCTAACGTAGAGGAAACATGGGAGCACGTGGCTGGAAGAGGGATGGGGAGGATGGGGTACACCCTTTTGACTGATGTTAAATCAGATTATGTATGAAATGAAACTGCCCCCTCATTGCGCTCACTGTGATTATCCCTGTTGTGGGATGTTGCTCTTACTCTGTTCCAGTCCATCTCTGGAAGTAACTGCTAAAATGCACTGCGGATGTTGTTGGGAAAAATTTGCCTTGTTTACAAAATCACATTTTTTTCTTATTTTGCAGGAATCAACTCTAGTTAAGTGTAATTCTCCATCCGATGAAGAAACAGTTTCTAAAGTTTGGAGGCTAGTCCTTTCAAAAGGCAGTGAACTCCTCTGGGGAGATAAGAGCATGCCAAGTCTTGAGGTAATGAACAGTCAATGTTGTGACATGATGGCCTTTGAAATTAATACTATGTGTGTCTGAGGAGGGAAGGGAGATCATGTCAAACCCCATGTTTATTGTATTAATGTACCATGTAATGTCCATGAAAGAAAATTAGCGGACCAAAAGACATACAATGCCATGGCACAGCAGAAAGTGCTTTATGATACATGATTTGCAAAATGTTACAATTTGAGAACTGCAATCCAGTTCATTCCTCAGGGAAAAGGATGAAGGGATAGAAAAAGCATAATTTTGAGTGTCTTCTTTGTACATTTAAAAAATAGTTATTCCCAGGTAAGTTTCAAGAATCTTGACCAACATAAGGGAGGTACCTAAATTAGAAGAGAACTCAAAAATAAGGAACCTCCCAACTATAAATGATGAACAGAAACCCAGGAAAAAGCTCACTGTTAAAAGAAATATAGAAGGGGCAGAAAGCAACTGAATCATCCTGGTGTCCAAAATGTGACTCAGACAGAGTTTTAAGCTCAGGTATGAGCTAATGTTGTTTTCTTCTTTCGGTACTTTTCTGTTTTATTTGTTTTCAATTTTGAAACTAAGATGCCTTTTTTTTTGGCATTGCTAGAGTAAAAGTATTTTCACTTTATTTATCTCTAAAGTCACATAAACTAATTTAAAACAAAGTTGCTTTTACTTTTCTGGAGATGACAAGTCCAGATAAGGTGGTTGGTAGGGACTAACCCTGCAGGGAAGTGGCACCCAAAAGTGTTCAGGTGTCTGAGGAAAAGGGGCGGGTTTCGGCACTCAAGTAACCCCTGCTCTTTGTCTTCAACCTAGTTCAAATTCTAGTCCTTCATCTATATAACTGCAATAGAACGAGCCACAGACACGAATGACACACATGAAGAGGTAAAAGGCTTGCTTTTTGATGAAGAAAACAAGACTCGTTGATTTCCTCCCTCTCCTCCTCCCCCCCAAACTGCACTGTACCCCTCACCCTTGCCTAAACCCTGCCCTAAGGATACGTCGCAATTTCTTCAGGACACTTTCTGAATGCTACAGCATGACAGTTTGCAGTCACGGTATGAGGAGTACGAAAGCCTGTTTCCACCACCCTGATGCTGTTGCTCGTAGCAGTGAATTACTGTCAAGGGTCAGCAGAATAATTGGGTGCCTGAGAAAACCCTTGAAGCCCTCATTTTAAATAAGTCAAAGAGTATTCTCCATAAACTACATTCTAATGGTTTTTTAGTAATAATGGTGGCCAGGCTGGCTAGTAAGTGTGATTACCTATTCATTTGGTAATCCTAGGTGCAGGTTTTTTCAGGCTAGTGTGCTCCTGTAAATAACATTTTTATACATGTGTGCTGTCTTGATGTATGTCCATCTTTAGGTCCTGTTCTTTCCACTCTTCTCTGTTCCTCTTTCTTCTCTTCCCCCAGAGGCATCAGTCCAATACTATTAACACAGGGTAAACAGTTAAGTTTGCCCAGTTAAATTAATGTATGTGGCCAGAAAGAATAAAGAACTACACTAAGTTCCAGAATTGAAAGGACACTAATGAGTCCCTTGAGGATCTCTGCAGGACGACTTTCCCAGTTAATGTTAAAATGTAGGTTGCTGTGAGCCCCAGTTGGCACAAATCTGGAAGAAACCAGGCATTGTTCATTCCAGTGATTATAGAATAGCTTGATTCACAATTTAGAACTTTTTAGGTTGGTGCAAAAGGGTGGGTTCTTTTCCCAACAATTTATTTGCCTTTTTTATTGCTCAGATTTTTCACAACTGGTAAAAATCAACTGCACAATAATGTAGTGCCAGGCTTACACTGAATATCACAGTGCGTCCCTGTTGGCAATAATGGAGCTGGTGAAGGTGACAAAGGATCCATGTCTGCTTTCTGTGCTGATGCAGTTTATTTTTTCTGCTCCAAAAATTCTCCATCAGAAATGTCCTTCCATTAGTGCACATGCGGTCCTTTTGCTAAGAACAATGCAATGTTCAGGTAATTTTGCCATGAGACATCCTGTATCCATTATATAAAAGTAGATACAGTGGCTTTTTGGAACAGGGCTTAGAAAGACCACATAAACTTTTGTTTCTTCTTTGCTGAAACCTTTCATGTGGGTGGAAGGAAGACAGAAGCCCTTTTCCCATGCCTGGTAACTAATCAATTCTCCTTACCCAAAAATAACAAAAAGACAAAAGTCTTTCAAGTGAGAGCTGACATCTCCTTCTCATCTTAAACTTTCTAATTATTTATATTTCACTGGCAGACAGGCTGCAAGACCTTGTTCTTTGTTAGTCATGTGCCAATAAGGATACCAAATACATTTTGTTTTGGTCCATTGTGAAGGGGATAAAAAAAACAAGCACCAACATTTGACTGGATTTTTCCTCCCAGTTTGCTCCCTGGTGAAACAATGCAGCTCTCAAATTCTCTGTCCATACACACGCGTGCACAAATCCAAGAAGGGTCACCTGTTGTTTACTCTTTCCTCTTTCCTGTCTTCCTGATAGCCTGTAACACATCTCTGGTTGCTGGTTAGCTGTGGAGGCTTCATGCTGCACTTGTGGCTTCAGTTTAGGGAAGAGGGTTGAGGACTTTGGTCCCACTCCAAGGAGATGATGGGGGGAAGCTCTGTGACATGCCAGTGTGTCCTGGCATTGAAGTCTGGGATTAGGCTGGTGGGAAAGAAGAAGTCCTGCACAATGTATCCTTTTGATTTGAAGCTCTGGTGAGTGATGATGTGAGTCCAACACAGGACTGTGAGGTTCCAGCCCTCTGCTGAAGGGGTGTGATGAGCCCTTCCTCTCTCATGGGACAGAACATCCTCGCATGCAGAGATGGACAAATCTGGGGATTCCCCCATTCTGGGCTATAGCTTTGTTGACAGACTTATTTTTCACTTTAGCATAGTAAATAGAGTTTGTCCCCTGCTTGGAGATGATTCATCTCTCATTATGTTTAATAATTAGAATTCCATGCTCGTCTGCTGCTTTCTCCACGCTCTGCCAAAGTGAGCGGTCTCTGCTCTGAACAGCTCCATCTGTTGGCATTGCATTGCCATATCGAAAAAAAAGGCTAAAAAGAAAAATTCCTCCCCCAAACCCCACGGCAACAAGAATAGCCTGTCCGCTTGGACTGTGAAGAGAAATGATGGGCATGGGGTCTGGTGCACCAGCTGCTTGCCTCTGAAACCTGCTGGGTAAAACTCCTGCATCCCTGGGCTCCCCTGTGTCTTCAGCATCCTCCAAAATCAGGAGTGCCACATGTCTGCTGAGCGTGCTGCAGGTCTGGGCAGACATGAGGAAGGAAACCCTCTGCACCTCACACCGTTTCCTTTGGTTTCCCAGCCCAGACTTGCCATGCCATGCTGGGTGCAGCCAGCAGCAGTCTGCCAAGGGCTGACAGGGGCTGTGCTTGCTGGAAACAGAGGAGGTGGAGGTGGCTGGTGATGCGGAGCAGCCGTGGGGGGCTTGTGGGCCCTGCCCGCTGCACACAGACAGCTGGAGGAGAGCTACAGGAGCAGCTGGATTATAAGATGGGGAAAGAGGCAGGAGCCGTCCCTACAAAGCTGCCTGGCTGGGAGCTGCGGAAAGAGTAGCTCCATTCCTCTGGGCAGTCTACAGTGAGCAGCAGAGCCAGGGGCTGCGGTGCCCTGTGCCCCAGGGCAGGTCCGGCCTCATGGGAGCTCTGCTCAGAAACCAGGGGCCAAGGGTCAAGGGTGGCACAGAGATTGCTGGGGATGAAGAAGTACTGTGAGTGGCTTGGTGGTTGCTATGGATGGATGCGTGGCATGGATGAAGAAGTGTTGCAGGTGGCACAGAGATCCCTGTGGAGGAACATGTGGCATGGAGATCACGAGAGTGAAGCAGTATTGTGGGTGGCACGGTGGTCGGTAGGGATGAAGTGCACGGAGATGGCTATGGAGGAAGCGTCGCAGGTGGCACGGAGATTGCTATGTCAGACCTGGCCACAGGGGGGTACCACAGACAGTGACACGGTTTCAGTATTGGAACTAACACGTGGTAACATCACATCTTGCTACTCCATATCCCTCCCCTCCTGGCCCTCTGCTACAAGTGTGCTTGAGAGTGAAGGTGTGAGCACAGCTCGTGTCCGAGTTGGGCAGAGCATCAGCCTGTTGTGCCTTCCTATATAAATCCTCCAGGGTTTTCTCCCGTGGGCTGTTGGGAATGCACATTTAGGATTTAACCTTTCATGTTGTTCTTGAGGTGTTAGCAAAGAACTGTGACTGCTGTGTGATTGCCTGGCACATCGACTGTGGACAGCAAGGTTGCTTCCCAACCTTTGGCTTCGTAAAAACGCTGAAAGTAAAGCGGTCTTTGCAAAAACTCTGTTGCTCGGGGAGGTTGAAATCCAACACATACTTCTATTTTTAAGGACCTAGAGCCCAATGCTGAGCGCCAGTAAATTCAGTCATCTCCCTGGTGGCTCCATACATGCTGGGCTTGACTCAGCCTGTGTTTGAGCAGCTGCATAGCTTGCACTAGGCATGAATAAGGCTGGCATCAACGAAGGCAGTTTCAGTTGCCTGTAATTGTCCAAAGCTGGAGCCATTTAAAAAAATAAGGTTACAAACATGCTCACAAGCAAATAGTTTTCCCTTGTATGGTTTACACGAGTTTCTGCTTCAAAGCAAGTATTATCTGCCTTCTTGAAAGTGTTGTCTTCTTCCAGCTGCTTGTGGCGTAGGTACAAACAGGCTTACAGAGCATCCAGTGCTTGACATCAAATACTGGATATTTTCAGTATTGATACCTTTTATATGTGTCCTGGTCCTAAAGCAAGAATGCGGCTTTATTCATTGTACATGCTTATTATTTGGGTTTTAAGTATCTTCTATTTTAAGGGACATCAGATGTTCAGCATATCAGAAAGCAGTATTCTTTATGATGAGAGTAAATATTCTCATTTTTTGGTGGAGGCTTTTTTTTTGTCTCCGTAAAAGGCAAAAGAAATCTGCTAGCTAAATAAATGCAAACATGTTGTTTTTCATGCTATCAAATGCAGCATGCAGTATGATCCAGCCTCATCTGTGAAAGAACAGTTCTAGTTACACAGATGAAAAATTATACTTAAAAGGCAAAACCAAACAAAACTGTGTGGCTTGTTTGCTTATCTTCAGTTGTGATTGTCCTTTGGAGGCTGAAGCCTGGCCCAGAGCTGACATAATGCAAGATAGATTGCTTCCATGGACTTCAGTGGGAGTTTGGATTGGGCTATGTGATGTTGCAAAACTGTAAATGCCTCTCAGAAGGACATGAGTGTAACTTATTCATGATGGGAAAAGTGGGATATGAACACTGCGGTGATATCTTCAGATTCCCAGATTTCTCTGCATTGAAAAGGTTTGAAAAACTTTGAAAAAAAAATTCAAAAACATTGAAAACTGCAGATTCATGTTGAAGATGGCCAAAGGAGAACAGGCAAGCAGGATTTGAGGTTTCACCACAAGGGAGAACACCTCCGGGTGCTCCATTGCTGCCCTCTGGCATGGTTTGAGTTGGCTTGGCTCAAGTGTGGGTACAGCCATCCTGGGAAGAGCAGCAGCCCTCAGCAGAAATCTTGCCTGTGCTAGTCAAAGCATAGGCATTTAGCAGACACGGGGCTGCTGTGGGCGTTGGATGCTCACACGCAGGCAGGGACCACCCTCTGCGGCCTCAGCAATATGTTGGCTGTGTAGTTGAGAGTTCAGAGAAGAACAGTGTCCCTTCTTTGGCAGATGGGAGGTAGAGATTCAGCAATATCGGACAGAGAAAATGAAACAGAAGTTAGCTGTGTGCCCCAAGAGCAACCTTCTTTTTTTTATATCCCTTGTCGCAGCACTGGGACAGTCTCAAGTCTGGCACTACGAACCAGCGGCTTGTCAACACTAAGGCAGCAGCACAACAGTTTGGTCTCCCTGCTATTAAAGCAGACTTTCCTTCTGGGAATTAAAGGAAAAGAAGGGAAGAAGAATGCTGCTCCCCCTGCTCTCTCGCTGCAGCCTCCCCATGCTGGGAGGCAGGCTGCTCTGCTGGATTTTGACTGCAGTAGGTTTGCTGTGTGCTTTCACAACTGCTCGGTGTTACTGTGTAATTTCCAGTCTCCTGCAGGATGCTCTGCACTTCTGCAGTTCGAGATGGCTGTGGCCACACGGTTCAGGACAAATTCTTCCTGAAAGGCTGTGCTGTAAAGGGACAAATGCCAGTCACAGCTGTGGGTGCATTTCTGGAAGGTGCTTGGATGACCTAGAGTTGGGAGCTTGAGAAGAATGGGGAGTGGAATTGGTGGAGCACCTTGTAGATGAGGAAAAAAGAAGAAAACTAAAACTGAGTTGCTTTCACTTCAGAAGCTTTGGAGTTCTATTTCTAACAAAGTGAAGTGCAGATCACAGAAAGCAGCTATGTCCTCTGAACGGCCCCAAATTCTGCCTCTTTGCCAAGCTACCCTAACCAATTTGCAGCAGCCTTGAGATGTCTTCACAGTTTGAAGAAAAAACACTACCAGGGCTTGGGAAATGTGAGTGAGTCTGACTTTGGTTATGGAAAAGCTACTAGGCAGAAGTATGAAAAGCTTGCTGGTAAATCATTTACAAGAAAATATCTTGCTCAGCATGGGGTTTGCAATGAGGGGGTCATATTTAATGACCTGCTTCAAATGTTATTATAAATCATTACTTCCTCACCAGCTAAATCACAGCTGCCTAATACCCTGTGTGCTCCCCTGTAGAAATGTCACTAACTCGTGAACATGTTGGAGTTTGGAGTCACGTGGCCCCATGGGATAGAGGGAAGCACAGGAAACATGAGGGGCCATCAGGCATCCCAGGGGGGTGATGCCCACCCCTGACTGGCCGCGCAGCTCCTGTGTTTTCATAGCACCATCCGCCTCTGCAAAATGCAAGACCTTTGGGAGCTTTTTGACAAGACCCTAAACTTGAGTAACCTAAATGAACGCATGTCCCTGGTGCAGAAGCAAGAACAGTTTTCAGGAGGACAAAGAAGGCAAGTGTTTAGCTTTGGTTGAATGATGCCTTTGACTTATGCAGGGAAACTTCTTCCAAACTGCTTAATAGACCTCATGCCCGCCTAGGACGGTCAGCAGAGCTTCGCAATAAACTGCTCCAGAGCCACCCCAGGCAAAACTTCCAAATCCTACTCGGGTTATGAATCTGCAAAAGTTAGAGGTGCAGGAGCAATGGCAGCCCATGGGTGCATGGCTGCATGGCCAGAGGGATGTCTCTGTATGGGGGGGGAAACTCCCTCCAATTGGAAAACAAACACCTCGCCTTTGAAAGGCAACAGACACTGCAAACACAAGGGAACGCAAGTCCCACGTCTATTTCTTGACTGAGGATCCACTTTGTGCTGGAAGGAGGCTATGGGCTGCTTTCACCTGTTTCTTTTACACAAAGAAGTGGGGAAGAAAAACCTCAGGGCAGGCTGTCTGCAGAGGCAGTAACCCCTTAGAAAAGTGTACAGCAGTGGGAATGTCAACAGAGAATTGGTAGCTCATTACTTTTTTTCCTACCTTTAGATCGTGACTTAAAAAAACAATCCCTGTGCATGGCACATTCTTTGTCCTTGCTGCCTGTGTGAAAATCATAGTCAGCAGTTCTGTAGGTCATTTAGAGAGATTTTATGAGAACAATATCCAAATGAAAGCAATATTTCTTTTGATGGATATACTTAATGCAATAGTGCTTTTACATTTAAAAAATAAGAAGAAATAGCTTTAATATTATCTCTTCAGTCCATAGTAAGCATAAAAAACAAAGTCAAAGCATATTTAAGGTCTTACTCTTTCTCAGCAGAACTGTCTTAGCCAAGAAGAGGAAACAGGGCTTGTGATCTGGCTTCAAAGCAAATGGAAAATTTTGGATTTGGGGTGAAGGTGGAGTAAGGAGATGGGGAAGATTGTGTGAACAGGAAAATGAAATCTTCAGCAGAAGCACAACTACCATAAATATAGCTGTAAGATGGCCCAGAGACCAGTGAGGGACTTACCCTGGCTGGGCTGTCCTATTCCCCACACAGAAACCAAGACCGGTGTTTGCCAAGTCTGTGTACGTCGTTGTGTATTTTCCTCAGTCTCTCTTTTTTTTTCTCCTTTATGCATGAGTAAAGCTTTAATTTTAGAATAAATTCTGGTAGGCTTTTGTGGGCGGTTTGGAGGAGGGAAAATGAAGGATGGTATTTTTGTTTCTGCATACAAATGCAGCAAAGTTTGTCTGAGCTCAGCTGGCAAGATCACCATAAGACAGGTGTCACAAGCCTGGTTCGCATTTAACTTCCCGGGGCTTTATTGAGAAGAGAATATTTGAAGTCGCCGTGCTTGGGCAGGCACAGAACTCATACCATTCATACAGGTTTGTCTGTATGTAAATTGTACACACTGGTACAATTCACCCAGTTTTGTCTGACTGCGTCTCCTCCACACCACACTGGACCTAACCACATGCCTGTTGCTCCAGTGCTTCCAGAAAGTGGCTTTGCAGCCCCAGATCCTTTCCCTTGCCCATGATTGGACAGAAGGGCTCCCAGATCCAGCTGCTATTGTGATATGGCTCTGTGCAAGCAAAACCTGTTAAAAGTATGCAACTCTGCTTATATATTTTGCAGCTCTGGATGGGCCAACATCTGCCTGGATTGTAGAGGCATCTCGCTGACCACAGTAATTAATCCAGAGGCCAAATTTCCTTCATGTTGTGCTTCTTCAATACTACTGCAAAGGGCTCATCTAAGAGCAGGAGGATCTTTCGATCGGTTGAACCACAATGAAACAGGTAACGGAACTGATCTCACTAGTCCAGATAGGGACCCAAGACACCAGTACCAGTGTCTGGTGCAAAAGCAGAGAGAAAATAGCACAGGGTTTCTTTTGACTCCTGCTCCCCTAGCCAACGCTGGAGTCCAAAAGACACTCCTGCCCACTCTGTTTGTTTGTTTGTTCAACACTTGTACGCTCCTATTTACTTACTGACACAAGGGACATTGGATCATTTGGCAGCCTCTAATGACAGCTTAGGACTCACCACCCTGTACTAATTCTGTGGTGTTAAAAATATAAGTTTTTCCAAAGGAGGAGAGGCAGTAAGCGAATGCAGGGAATGGCTCTTCTCTAATTCACAGCATGTTTGCTTTGTCCCACACCTTTGTTTTTGTAGTTGCTGTTTTCGTAGAAAATGAGTACAAAGCTGGGTAAGTCTAACTCATCTCTTTCTAAGTATGTTTTCTGGGGATTATCATGTTGGTTGAAAAACAAGCCTCTTCTCTTTCTTCTTTCCTTTATGAGGAAAGGCTGAGAGAGCTGGGACTCTTTAGCCTGGAGAAGAGAAGGCTGAGGGGAGACCTTATTATGGCGTACAAGTATCTAAAGGGTGGGTTGAAGTAGGATGGAGCCAGGCTTTTTTCAGTGGTTCCCAATGACAGGGTGAGGGGCAATGGGCAAAAGTTGGAACATAGGAAGTTCTGTTCAAATACACGGAAAAACTTCTTTACGGTTCGGGTGACAGAGCACTGGAACCGGCTGCCCAGGGAGGTTGTGGAGTCCCCTTCTCTGGAGATTTTCAAGACCCGCCTGGATGCAGTCCTGAGTAAGGTGCTCTAGGCAATCCTGCTTTGGCAGGGGAGTTGGACTAGATGATCTCTAGAGGTCCCTTCCAACTCTGAAAATTCCGTGATTCTGTGATTCTCACAGCCAAAGATTTGAACTGAAAATGAGGTCAAGAACCATTGATTACAAGATGAACAGAGGCCTTTCAATTAAGATTGGCCACACTGCTGTAGGTTGTTTAGGTCAGACACTTCCTGAAATGCTCAACAACTCCCATGGAGTGTTGTCAGGAGCTAGAATTACCAATATTTCTGTGGGGTTTTTAAAAGTAATTCTTATTGTGTTCCATCAGCCACTGTATCAGTGGTGGTCAATATTTTTCCCTACATTGGTACAAGGGGAAATAACCAGAAGAATAGTAAATGAGCTATTTATAAAGACGTACTGCAATGTGCACTCATCTGCTTCTAAGAGGTTTTGGCCATCAGCAAAACTCTGAGGGATTACAGGAGAAAAAGGCTTTCTGTTTAATTTTGTACTTCAACTGTTAATCTGCAGCATTTGACCTAACACTGTTCCAATGTTTGAGCCTCAGATGCATTTGTGCAGGTTAGACTTTCCTTGGTTGCTCTCTCCTGACTGCTGAGGTCAGATGAATGGATGGAGAGGTCCTGTGTGACACATTAAATAATAGATGTATGTGGTGGGCATTCCACTCTTCCACTCACAGGCTTTTTGGTTTAACAGAGGATTTTGTGTGCTACTCCCTTTAACCCCCCTGTAAGTAAATAGTACGCAATATGCATTTGCCGTGGACCTGAGGGCTGCAGAAGGATTAATCGCACCCTCATATTTTCAGTTGATGTCTACTCTATTGGTATTGTGGTCTTGTAACACTTCTGAAATACTTGGGAATATTTGGTGAGGTTTGGTGGTTTTTTTTGAATGGAAGTAAATATTGACTTCTAGTGGGAATAGACAGCCCTTTGTGTCATCTGTAATTGAAAGTCCTTTGCAATGTTAAACTAAAGGTGTATTTGAACTCCTCTCTGTGGTTTATCTACGACAGTCATTTAGTGTTGCATCACTGTTGGGTAGTTAGATTTATATCCATCCTTAAAAGTAACTTGCGTATCCATTCAGGTATGAATTGGTTAAACCAGGTAGACATTGCTGTCGTGCTGATAAAGAAGCAGTGTCAGGCCCTGGCCATGGCTGGGACCTCTCTAGCTGGGGATTTGGCTAGCGAGGGGCCTGCTGTGCTCTTGTGTTTATGCACACTCAGATTTATCGAAGAACAAATAAAAGTGCCATTTGGCCTCCAGCGTATTCTGGTGATTAGTATGCGGTTGCGTTTGAGTTTGTGATGAATAACCACCTAGAGCAACTTGCTCCCTCTCAGTGAAGAATTTTGTCTCCCAACCCCAGGTGTACGTCTGCCAAAGTTAACCTGAAATAGGCTTACAGTGGCTTTGTGGGCCTCCAGGTTGTAGTATCTTCTCATGATGAGTATGGATGATCACTGAGGTTTGCTACGGGAGCTGGCTGTATGCCGTAGAAAGTGTAGTCTTGTGTCTATAGGTCCATAATCAGAACTGCCTGTTAGCGCTGCTTTTGGGGAACACAGGATCAACCAAAGCAGTTGTGACCAAAGACCAAAACTGGGTACCTCTGTCTCAATCACTCTTCCTTCAGCTTGGACACAGGGCTTTTCGTGTCCTAGTGTAGTGAGAGCAGAAACTAATTACTATTCTGTGAGGCAAATAAGCATGTATGCACACATGTAAATTATATGGTGAACCAGATGCCCTTCTCCAGACAGCTTTCTGAAAAATTACTTCATATAGGAAAGTTGTATTTTTCACGTCTGGCTTTTGAACATTGTTTTTCAGTTACATGGTACTTTCTGTAATTAGCAATGAAAATTCAGGCACAAGAATATAGTGTGTGTTTGTTCCATGAAGAGCTGGGACCATTTTGATATTTTGCAAAAAAAAAAATGAAAAGCTCATTTAATACCAGTCCAGCTATTTATACCTCTTGCACAAACTTAAACATAACAAAAAATGCAACATAACTCATGAAGCAAAGGAGTGTCTTTGCCAAGTGTAATATTTGTATTTGGAAACATGGTCTATATTGTATGAAGCGGTAGCCTTCTAACTGCCTCCAAGGTTTCTTTTGGCTGATGTTTATCCAAACAGTCTTGCTCTTCATTCATTTTAATGGCTGAAAGGGAGCTGAGTGTTTTTACACTGTGAGACTGGCACAGCTCAGTCTCTGCTTTTTTGGCTGGCACCAAATGCCCTCCTCCGCTCACCCAGGCAAGCATGGTGCAGTGAGTCCCACAGCGTGCTGACAGCGGACTGATGTGCACAGCCCCCCTGCACAAATGCCTGCCTGTTCTGCCACTCCTCAATCACATCCCAAAATTTTGCGCACTGACGTCTCTTATTCTGCCTTTGATTTTGCCCTGTGTGTCCTGCAGATCCAGCATGATGGCCACAAAAGAGTCACGGCACCCTTGTTTAAAGAAGTCAGTGCCCTTTGCTGTCATGGCCATGGGTGGCTTGAGCAAAAACACTGCATGTGGGAGAAGCACTTGCACCGGTGTCACCATGGAGGGGAAGACTTCAGGAAGTCTGGAAAGCTTGCAGCTAGGAAGTGTCCATGGGCTGCTGCTCTGAAGATGATAGTGGTCAGGTAGAGCGTGGGAAATGTGTTGTCCTTGCTTTTTAACTACCTGATGTGGTAAAATGTGGGTACTTGCTTACCTCATATCTGAGGCTGGTGTCTTTGTCACTCTTTTCACTTCTAGAAGAGGTTAGTAAATATTCCCAGCTCATTTTTTCCCTCTTTGAGTTCTCTTTTTAAAATGATAGTAATTAATAATAATAATCAAATACAATAGACTTATTGTTGTCTGGACTACCAGACTGCATCTAAGCCTTATCGCTTTGGTAAGTTTAATTAATTTAGGGACCTACATATGAAGTTAAGCATATCCCTAAATGACTGCAGGACAAGCTTTCCAAATCCTTGCCCTGAAGAGTCCAAGATGTCAGGACTTATTTCAAGGGGTCTCTTAAACACAAAATAACTAAACTTTTGGGAATGGCACAATTAGGAGTAAGGTACAATTGCTACACAAAGCAGTGGGAGCAAGGAGCGGGGAAGACGTGAGTCATTCAAATGTGAGTCAAAGAAGGATATTAATAATGGAAACTTTGAAAGAAACAAAGACCAAGCCACATTTCTCTCTCTATTTTTCCCATCTGTCAGATATATAGCACGTTACCATACGCCTCACTGGTCCTGACGCTATCGCAGCAGCCATTTCTTCATGTGGATGAGTTGTTCCTGAAAAATGCAGTTGGCACAGACCGCTCTTATTTTTCACACAAGGAATGCAGGTCTTCCTGTTCCACATATTTTTCTTCAATGAGCGTAGTTATTGTTGTCACTGGGAGGAAAATCCTCCGTCTGTCTGCTAAAATACTTGAGAGGGGGAGATAAGCACGAAATCTTTTTGTTGTGGCTGAGGATTTCCTCTGCAAGCCTCCACTTCAGTGATTCACTGCTCTTTTCTGAAAGAAACGCAAAGCTGGGATGGGTATTAATTACGATTTGCAGTCCCAAGCTAAATCCTCAGCTGGTGTAACTCAAATGTTCACCGGCACCTCTGCAGGAGATCTAGGCTGGACTTGGTGGTCAAAGCTCAAGTATGTGCCACCTCCTCATTCTGCTCTGGGCTCAGGGATGTGCTCTCATGCAGCCTTGGGTATGCTGCTCGGGGCCGTTGGTGCTGAGGGGCATTGCCAGGTTTGTGCCGTCCCCTTTGGTGTTTGCATGGCAAAGCTGAAGACATTACATGGCCTTACCTGGGAGAGAAGCTGTGGTTTGTTTCAGTGGCCAGTCTGGCCCAAACCACAACCTTCCAGTCCATATCACAGCATGGAGTCTACCTTTGTATTTTTTTTCTTTTCGTGCAACAAAATTATGCAGCTGATGGAGTCATAATAACTTTTGGCAGGGTTGAAGCAAAAAAATAGCGGCAAGTGTTCTGATTTTTCTCTAAAGTTAGACCTATTGTTCATCTGGGCAACTTTTTGTGTATGAAATGAAGGCAGAGATCTGTGTTTTGGGGGAGAGCCACACTGTGGATAAGTGCAAAGGAATTCTGCCATGGCTTTGCCATGAATTATATGTTGTCTGAAGGATTTAACAATATCACAAAGTTCATCAAGAACAGGAACACTCATTTTCCTATCTTATTCTGCCAGCAAAATGAACAAGCGATTTAGCTTCCTTAAAGAAATTCCATCCGGTAGCTGTGCCAGCTCTGCCTTCCTCATGTTCGTGTACGTTTGCTTTGTTCCTGAGTCCCAGATGGATTTCTGAAAATGGCACAGGGTTGCCAAAATGCATCTGAAGACACATATCATCAATATGCACAAATTGTAAAGAATGCAGCCCCTGGAGCGATGTGTGATTTCATCAAAAGTGACTTTCCAGCTACACTGAAACCTTTCATGTCTCTTGTGCAATCTGCAATGCTAAAGCAAACAATCCGAGTGCCAGATTGTCATAAGTATCTGAATACTTCAGCTTATTAAAGGGCCACAATCTTATCAAATCAGAGAAAATATGAATCTCAAAGAAGATTAAGCTGCTATAAATAGACCCAGGTAGATATAATCAATTTCTCTCCTCTACAAAAAAAACCCCAAACCACCCAAACACTTTTAAACCTATCAAGGATTTTTAATTAAAGCAGCAAGATATACTTGCCAAACCTTTGGTTTTCTAGAGCCCTTGGGCCACATTTTTTTGTGCAGTGCTGTGCTTCTGGTGGTGTCAGTGGAGTTTTCTCGGTGTCTCACCTGGGAAATAGCAAGGAGATTTTGGATTTTTGATGGAGTTATATAGTGTTATTGCCGATTTTTTGTTTTGGATATGGCAGCGTATATAATCTTAGGTTATGAAAACAACAAAAAACAACAGAGGAAAAAGTAGATCCTGGATGAGTTATGGAAAGTTTTCAAACGGGTGGGTTGGCAGTAGGGAGGTGTACTCTCTAGTATACACTGAAACTGAAACAAGTGCAGGAACAAGTTTGGTGGAGGTGGGGTGCACAGGGACAAAAACATGTACACAGAAGTATACCCTTGCAGAGAAACCCCCATGAGTTTGGGCACCACATTTTGTGTAAAACGAGAAGAAATGAGGAAGTGAGAAGGCAGCAAGAGAGAAAGTGCAAGCCTAGGAGAGAGAAGAGTAAGGGCTTGGTGCAGTAACAACCTCCGGCTGCGTAGAGGATGGCTGCGAGGATAAAGGGAAGGTGTTGCTCTCCATGTCTGTTAGCCATAGAAAAAGGATGCATGGCTTTTGAAGCAGAAAGGAAGGAGGCCTACACAAAAACTTGCTGGTGAGGAAGATAGCTTGCTCAGGTGTGGAGCAAAACCGCCATCAGCAGAAAATTCTCAAAATATATGGAACAAATCTCTGCTAGAAACACTGTGTTTGACCTGCTTTAAAGCAGGACAATGGACTGGTCTTCCTTGTGAGGGCCGCCGGAGCCCAATTTTCCTCTCATTAGTAGCATTGCTGCAGCCGCTGACTGCTGTCATGGTGCCTTTTTGTAGTGTCTAAAAGAGGACGATGTCTCAACACAGGGATTTGGATATGGTGCCTACATTTCCTCCCCTCCCCCCCCCCCCCCCCCCCCCTTCTCCATTTCCAGGCTTTGGGAACAAATCTTAAATGCTTGTCAAGTTTCAAGACAACAAATTAAGTAGGTCACGTCATAACTTTGCCAGCTGATTTATTTTAAAAGAGTAAACCAGTGATGAATTCCATACAGCCCGATGTCTCTTTCAGTAAAGGCACCATCTCCTCTTCATCACAGTTTACGGTGTTAGGAGGTCAGTATTTTTGTGGTACTTCATCTTAAAAGGAGGTTTTTATGAAGACACTTCAGTCTCTTTCTTTCTTTCTTTCTTCTATGTTTTTTTTTAAACAAATTAGGAAGGTTTTTGTGTTTAAAGGCAGTGCTTATATTCTGGTTGGAAACTTCTTTTTTTTCTTGCTGAGCATTTCAGCTGGATCAGCTTCCTGAATTGAATTGCTGAATTAACACCAGGGTGAACGCAAGGGCTGGCAGGAGAGAGGCAGTGAGCACATCTGGCTGGAGGCAGGGGGTAAGGAAAGGAGACAGTCTGGGTGAGGAGAACAAAGAGGATCCGACCCCTAGTCTCTTTTCTGTGGGTCTACCTACACCACCAAAGGAGCTCACGGCCAGAGAGTGGAAACTTGTGGGCGATTGCAACGTAAAGGCACAGCTGTCCCTGGAGCTGATTTTAAGCTGTAGCTTTTGTTTTCCTTCTAGACCTTGTGGGGATACTGGCAGGTCCCTCTCTGAGGTCGAGACATCTCTGCCACAGCAGCAGCACCCGCAGGTGTTTGCTCCTTCTTTCCTCTCCCCCAGTGCTGCTCCACAGGCAGCCTTGTTTTCCCAAGCACAAGCCTGTTCATCAGGCCCAATGCAGAAGAGAGGAATCCAGTCCTGGCCAAAGGCTGCCCGCCCCGCTGCGGCTCCTGTGGTCAGGCAGGTGTTTGGTCCTGACGAAGTCTTTGCAATCTGCTAAGCGGGGGGGGAGATCAGAAAAATGCTGCCCAGCTTGAGGCAAGACATACTGCAGCCCTTGCGTCTGTATGTTTTGCATCCCGCAGTTGGTGCTGTTTGCAATCTGCTTGCTGGCAAAGATGTCCCATGCTGGCAGCTTTTGTTAGTGGAGATTTAGGGGTGCTCATCCCTCTTCCCCTTCCTTCCTCTTTTCCTAATTTATCTTTAAAAGGGGCTGGGGCACAGGGGCAGCGAGAAGGTGGGTTGGGAGCTGATGTGGCCAGCAAGGCAGAGAGAGACAGCACCGATTTGGAGGAAGGTAGGCAGGACTTGCAGCTCCCCTTTTTTTGGCCAAATCATGACGAGCAATAGAGAGAGCTTTATCGCCGGTGTTGCGGGGGAGGTTGCATGCCAGTGTGTCCCCATCACTGCGTCCGTACCTGCTGTTTGCTTTGTTGCTCTGTGACTGGTTTGCAGCCAATACCTGCACAGGCCATCTGCCAGAGCCCTCGCTGCCATCAGGTGGGGGGTGATGGATGGGGGCTATGCCCCAGCCGCCTGCCCATGCCCATCAGAAGGGCTTTGCCAGACCCAAGCAATCCTCCATGAAGAAAATGCATGTCCTCTGTGCTTTCATCATATGCATGCTTACACAACTGACTTTGTGACTCATCCTTTTGGCTTCTGCAATAGCATTTAATAATCTGAAGGCTGAGGTTTCACCCCACAGAGAACAAAGCCCTCCTGGATGCAGGACAGCATATCATCAAGCCGCCCCGCAAGCGGCACATTCCTGAGAGCCACTGAGAGCAAATGTCTGCACTGCCTGCGTGCACCCTGTTTCGTACTCTTCAAGGCGCAGGGGATTTGTACTTGTGCTGCTTTGCAGTGTGGAGAGTGTTTAATATGGGCACAGGCTTCTGCCTCGCACAACCTGGTGACTGCTCAGTTTCTGTCTAAGCTGATGGTGAAAATAAGACATAATAACTGAGATCTTAGGAAATATCAGCATTAAAACCACTTATGTTCCAGCGCTCTTCCCTAGTAGTGCTTATGCCTTAAGAAGTAAGATGGAGATCTATGGGAAAAGTGATTTACAGTCAGGTCCCAGTTTTGCCACAGCCCTTCCTCTCTCACTTTGGCCAGGTTAATTCTCTTGACACCATGAGTTTCCCTAAAAATCGTAAGGATAATAATTTTCATGCTTTAAAGCTGTAGGGAAAATTAGCTCATTAGTATTTGTAGTAGCTGAGAGTCCTGAGAGGGACTTAAAGAGGTTTGGTGTTGTGGCATAGAAATGTACTGAGTATGGAGAGCATTGCAAACCATAGCAGGTATGGTTGTGGTCCTGCTGCCTAACCCACCTGAAGGTGTGTAGGGGCTGACTATTGCTCAGAAGAAGCATCAGCAGGTACTTAGATTTTGTTTTTAACACACTACTCAAAGCTGTATTAGTGGAAAGGCCCCAGCTCCGTCCGTCCCCATTTTGTCTGGAAATTCTGCCCGTGGTGGAGGAATGCTCTCAGGAAGGGGTTATATGAGCTTTGCTATATGGGTATAGTTAAGCTAACAGCTCGTAGTCCCCTGAAGCCCTTTAGTTATGTGCCAATAATCTAATGAAGTTTGCATTACCATTGCCTATGGTTATAGGCAAGTTCCTTTGCATGGAAGTACTAAAAAGCCTCACCCATATGTGTTTGTGTGGGATCACCAAGAAGCAGCACAGCCTTTATGTTTGCTCAGGCTTTGAGCTCTTTGTCTAACAGTGCCAGTTACAACTGGCTTTTGCAGTGGGGCTGCTTGTTGATGAGAATTGAACTGGGACTGTCAAATGGTCCCGGTTAGCTATGGTCCAGTTAGCAATGGTGCCAAGATAGCTGACGCTGTTTGCTTCCTGGGGAGAATCTGAAATAGTGCAAAATGTGCAATGTTTCATTGGCTGTTTCCTACTTTTTCCTCTCTCGATGAAACCATCTCACCTTTCTTTCCGAATTTCTTTTGTTGCTGGGGCACAGTGCAGCATGGGTGTGCAGGTGAGGAGCTCCAGCACCAGGTGAAGGGAACCAGTGGGCTGTCAGCAGATGTCTGCCCAAGAAAGGAAGGAGCCCATGGGACTGGCATGGGACCAGGGAGGCCAAATATTGGGATGCTGCTTCAGTGTTGTTATAGGCTGCTTTGTGACCACCAACAGCTCTGAAAACAGCCTCTATTTCCCGTTCTTTGCTTCCTAAACCGTTTGCTTTGCAAAACTATTGCAGAGTTTGATTCACAAAAGTGCTCTGAGGCCTTGGGTGTGAAATATTATGACAAAAGAAGGCATTCCAGCTCTTTATTACATCGCACATTTTAAATCATGGAAAATTGGTCTAAAATACAATAAAATTAGCATAAAAAGGAATGCTTTCCAATTGCCTGTCAGGATCCCTTCAGTCTCATAACTGTTTTCGTGTGAAGCAATGAGTGTAATGCTTGTTGATAGTTGTTTGTTCCCTTGTTGTCTCGAAGTCGCTGGAAGCAATTTACAAGTTACTCTTGCTCAATGTCTAGGAAGAGAAGAGAATGGAAAATGTTTACTTGTTTCTTTTTGGTAAAGAGTTCATTCCCAAAACAGCGGACTGGGCTAAAGATGATTTGAGCCTCACCGTTGGCTTTGGAGAGTGAAGGATCTGGCCCTTTGTATCCCCACTGCCCGCCCTAAGTGGCACTGAGCAGAAATGTGGGTGTCAGGCCCATACGCCCATTGCTGTGCCTGTTTGTTTCAATGTCCATTTGTGCCATTCCTGTTAAGGAGAAGGTTGTTATGGAACAAGTCATTACAGGAAGGACAGGATCATTTATTGTTTGATGCTATATGTTGGCACAGAGTATCTTCCCCTCCAGTGTGCAATACAGTCCCATTCAGCTGACCTGCTCCAGTGTTGGCTATGCCACTGGCCCTTTACCGCCAAGACCAGCATTTTGCTCACCTTGTGCAACTCTGAAGACAGTATTCAGACACTTTCTGATCAGTTAGGGTTTGTTTTCACATGTGATCTTCATGTATGCATGCTTCTTCATTGAATGAGGGATGGCATTTGAAGCTGCAATGCAGTGAGTTTCCGAGGGTGTTTTAAACCGCATGCTCCCTTCACAACCTGCCCAGGGACACCGACTCAGTGCTTTGGGGGGGAGACATGGTTGTCTTCTGGGGATTGCACATCTCCCACAGCACTGAAAGCATCACAGTTTGTTCTTTTTGACTTCCTGCAGACGGTCTAATTATATGAAAGAGCATCGCTCTCCATTTGGTCAGAAGATGTATTCTTAGCTAAGTTTACCTAATGCTTTCCTGATTTGTCTGTTTTTTTGCTTTTTTCCCCCCGCCTTGAGCTGGACAACAATGTGATCTTAGTCCAGCAATCAAACATGAAAGAGAGCCCATATGTATAAAGTACCCTCCTCATGCTGGAACTTGTCCAGACGAGACAAATTGTCTTCATGCAGGAGGTCTGGTTTTGCCTCTTCTTATTAAAAAAAGAAAAATCTGGCATAAGAAGTGTCTTGGGATAAGTCAGGGCAATGCAGTGGCCATTGCCAGTGGTGCTGAGCTGCGCTGTCAGACCTGAGAGCTCAGAGATGCAGTGATGCCTCTGCCATGTGCAACTGCCTTCATGCAAAGGCAACACAGGACAAGTTAGCGGTAGGCGGGGTGCTGTCACTTGTCCCCTGCACCAGGTTAAACAGCAAATGTATTGGCATGGTGTCTTTCAGAGGAGGTTTTCAAATGGTCCTTGCTAGTTGCAATAGCATTCACTTAAGTCCACACCTGGCTTTACCTGAAAAACTCAGCCGGTAGGTAGAAAAGCTGGGAGTGCTGGTACAAAGAATGGTCTGGCAGCACTTGGCATTTTTGGGGGTGCAATGATGTGGTGGATGTCATTTAGCTGTGTGTGCTGCTGTTCCCCTTCTTTGTTTTGCTGCCAGAAAATGAACATCTCTGGAGGGCTCTGGCTTTGAAGAGGTTGGAGAGCTGCTCTATGCCTGCTGAAAGTGGTGGGAAATTTTGCAGAAGGCAATCTGTGGGAGAAACAGGTGGATATTCTCTGGAGGAAAAATCTCACAGTTTCTAGCAAATTTGCTGGTCCCTATTCAAGCTCTGGTTAAAGAGAATTTTGGACCTCACAGTATAACTACCAGCCTGGAGGTGTCAGATGGACCAGATGATAGTACTGTATGACTCCCTGGTCTTTGCAAATCTCCTCTTCTACAGCCAGAGTTATCTAGTCTCATCGCCTTTCTAATGCAGGTCAAACACCCCCTGACAGTGATGTAGACATCAAAGCTCGTCTCTCCTTCCATGTGTCCCTTTGGTGTGGGCGAAGCCCAGCTCCTGCTGTGGCTGCCTGGGTGCTGGTTCCATCCCAGGACTGAGGCTCAGCTCAGCATCTTGTATGTAGTTGGATCCTGAAGTACGTAGGTCTCAGGGCTTCACACCTTCCTGCTTCCCATCAGTGCTGGTGATGGCCAGACAGGGAGCACGCTGCAGCTTTCCTTTTGGCTTACAGTCTGAAGCCATGGGGCAGTCCTGCCAGCTGCAAAAACAATGCTGTATTTCTAACCAGGCCACCCAACCTAGCAATGATAGATGCGGTTGTGTTTGAGGTTGAGGTTGGGTCAGCTTCCTCTCCCACCTCCAGCCTGTGCATCTCCAGTGGCTTCGTGCCTCCTGTCTTTGTGCTAGGAAGATGAGGCCGGGTCTCTCTTTCCTTGTGGGGAAAGAGGCTGGTTGCAAAGTGACCCGAGCCAATGCCCCTGCTCTGTTGTACAGCTGGTGGTGCTGGGAGGGGGGCAAACCCACTTTCCTGGGTGATTGATATGGGAGCGACAGAAAGGGGGTTGACCCTTCGAGCAAAAGCCGCATTAAATTACAGGAATACTGACGGCTGTGCCACTATGGGCAAGGGCAAAACATAGTTATTTGTCAAGGTTAACCACCGCCATCGACCTCTCGCACACAGCTAAAAGCTGTGGTGCCGCTACCACTGTGCCACAGCCTCTGTGAGCATGAGGCTGTGTGGGCTGTTATGCAGGAAAAAAGACTCAGTAACTTTTCCTCCCCTTACACCTACCAGCTGTACCTTTTAATTTGGCTTTTCTGGTATTGTGTACCTGGTGATGATTAAACATGTGGTGAAATAGTGGGGGAATGGGTCTGTGAGCGTATGGCCCAGCAAGGGAAACCCTAAGCCTGCTGGGGACGTAAGCACTGCTTCAGCATTTCCTTTGCTAGGCTCCTTTGCAAGAATTTCTTTGGTCTGTCTGACTTTCCCCTCTCTGAGGCCGTCCTCCTTCAGGGTATCGTTACCCACATGCTTATTTAAATTTTGGTGACACTTAATGAGGCCACTTTGTAACTCAGTGCACTGATGTTTCCTCTCCACGCTGGCCAGAAGTAATTTCTATCCCTGTTACTGCGTCCTCTTTCTCAGCCGGAAGAGACTCCTCCTGTTTCTAAGTTCTATTTCTGCGTGTTTCCCAGGCAGGTTGTAAGATGAGGGCGTGTAACAGAACTGGTGCATTGAACTGAGGTCAGTGTTGCTTTCAGACCTGGTTACTGCTGCAGAGGTGGTGGTGGACATTGTTGTGTCTCTAAGCCATCGCTCACTGGCATGCCTGGATGCGATGGAATAGCTGGGTATTTGCACATGAAATGAAGCGGTGCTTTTGCCTCCTGGTGGGGGCTGGCTTTGGACAGAAGTGTCATGCCAGGCTGGAGCGCCTACCCATTTTGGGGTGGGGGGGTGGTGGTGGTGGGGTGATGGGGACTGTGGCAGTGCTGGTAAGCTGCTTAAGATTTGCCCTCGCACTTCTTTGGCAGGAGGGAGGTGTATGAAGCCAGGCAGTGCTGTGGTTTGAAGGTGCTCCCCATTGACAACCTGATGGTAAACACTACTGAGGACAGCAGGACATGGGAATCCCTGTGTCTGCACGGCCAAGTACATTTGCACCTTTCCTGTGGTCTTACCTGACTTGGAGAGCCCTACTCAGCTGGCCAGGGTTTTTCCCAAGGCTAGCTGTGCCCTGGCTCTGCTTTTCATGGCTGAGCAATGTCCCCTCAGGACCTGCCCTTGGAAAGTGGGGAAGGTGGATGGCTGCAGCTTGGCTTTGGGGAATAGGTTACAAAAAAACAAACGAATAGGTTAGGCACATCTGTGCAAAGGCAGGACCCAGCCTTGAAGACGGTGCTTGGAGTGGGAGCTGGTTCCCAAGCCTTCTCTGCTCCCCAGACTTTCTGACTCACATCCTGTATCTACCACCATGGTGTGCAGATGCTGCCCCTTGCTTCAGGCAAGTTTGGGAGTCATACCAGAGCCCTCCTGAAATCCATAGAGTGAAGCACTGGTCTACTGCAAGCGAAGCACTGGTCAGACCCGTACTAAACAGCAAATGCTGACATTTAACAAATGTAATGTTGTTTGCCCAGTTTTAAAAAGGAAATATTGTCTAAGCACTCCTCTGAAAACTAGAGCCACCCACACTTAGTTTTGTTAGGTTTGGCCGGTTTGACCTGTGTAACATTGCTATCACGTTCAGGATATAACATTCTGAATCCCTCATAAATTGCACGTTTTACTGAATGCAAAGCTTCTCTGTGTGTTTAAAAATCCCCCCAGATCCATCTTGTGATAGAGAACAAATCAGGAAAAAAATTACAACTCCCTAAACTGGTAGAAAATTAGCACGGTCGTAAAAGGTGTATGGGGCTTTAGCAATGCAGCCGAAAAGGAAAAATTAATAAACCTGCCAGTCGGAAAGTAAAAGGCAGAGCCGAAGAATGACTGCTGCCATTTCAGCTTCCCGGCCCTTCTACCCCCTGTGCAAGTGCAAAAATAGCCTGATCCCCCATACAGGCCCAAAGGAAGTCCTCTTCTGCTGTAGGTCCTTTCCTGCAGACACTAACACTGGGCAACGTACTGCTATAAAGCGCATGACTAGAGGATATCCTAAATTAATTTACATAGATATATAAATATATGCATGTGTGTGTATTTTGTATGAAATATGAAACCAGTGATTTCTTAGCCAACCCCTTAATTTGTCTGAAACAGTGCAGGCATAATGGAAACTGCCCACACATTTTTCCATTAAAAGTTACAAAAGGAAGGGAGGGGGAACTGGTGATAGAAAAACACATGCTCTTTCAGCTGTCACATAAATGCCATGCAGCCAGGCATGCACTCACACCACTTTTTGCTGGAAAAATTGTCATCTTTACTCTGGTGCTTACTGCTGGCCGCCTTCCTGCTCATGCCCTCCCTCCTAAGCACTCTGGGCTCTGTGTGTATGGCAGGGAGGGACATGGCTGTGCTTGTGCCTGTGCAGGTGCATGCAGTGAGCATAAAGAGACCCAAGCTTGTCCAGTTCTGTTTTGCAGGCTTCCTCTTCTGGATTAAAAAGAGATAGTGTTGCCATGCCATTGCCCTTTGAGTGGTGTCAGATGATTTTGCAGGTGGCTGTATGGAGCCTGTGGAGTAACTTTGTCTGGATGGGTTATAAGCAGGCTCCCTGCCTTGCCACCTTCTTGACCCTGCTAGGAATGGCACTCGCCAGGTTTCTGTGCAGTCTGTCCAGCCTGAATGTGAGTAATTTTCTCCAAGGGTGGATGAATGCTTGCTGAATGCTTAAGCCAAGGCCGTGCCACCCAGCAGGCACCCAGTGCAGCGAGTCACGCTGGCTTCTGGGCGGCTCCAGGGGTGCTTTGAAGGAGAAAGCAGGAAGGGGAGCAAGGGGAGGCCTGGGGTGGTTCCTCAGCCTCGGGCAGCTCCCTGGGCCATCACCACATGGTGCAGGCCCTGTCTTCCTGCTGCCAAGCAGGGAAACTACCGCAGGTAAGAGACTGCAGCATTAGGGCTCTTTGTGGTCCAGCAGGGGCATCCCCTTGCTAAATGGCTCACATATACGCTGCAATCCCCTGCCACGAAGCAGCAGATTCATCAACTGGGAAAGGTTACTTTTCCCTCTCTCGCGCCTTCCACTCGCCTGACCCCACTGAATTGAAAGTGTCAGGTGCACCAGTTATTCATTGCAACCAACCCTACAATCTCAATGAAAATGCTATATATGGAAAAGGCAGTCCTATGAACTCACTAGCATTTTTTGAAAGAATGCATTGTGTTGACAGTGCTAACCATTTTGCACAGCAGGGGGGAAAAATGCAGCTGGTAACTAATACAGGACTGTGGGGATTTGTGAATGTGTGTATGTTTTTGTTTTTCACTATATTGTCCTATAACCCTTATGCATCACTGTGGGTTATGTTAGTGGAATTTTGCTGCTCAGCAGCTGCCCAGGCAATGTGAAGCCAGGCCCACTCATCCTTTTAACCATCAAAGGTATGCATTCAATCCATTTATGGCTGCCTTGGGGCACTGCTCCACACATCTTTCTCAGCAGCAGTGCCAGCTTAAGGCATTCCCACCAACTCAACTCTAAAGCTGTGCGGTAATCTGTATCTGTTGATTGATCGGGATTAAAAATAACTTTGGATGGCTTGACTGGTTCCTTTTAGCTGCACAAACAGCTGTGCTTGCCCAAGAGAAAGGTAGTGCAGAGGAGTGAGGACCAGGAGGTGAAAACACCCTACAAAACCCTATTCTGGCTTTGCTGATGAGAAATAGCTAAACAGAACTGCTCAGATACAGAGAGGTTGCTGTAAAGTCTGTATTTTAAGTTTCCTTTTGGGAAGCAGCATGGCTACCAGTGGGGGACTCTCGGAGGATTTCTCAGTGTTGAGACCATGACCCCTGTTCAGTTCTGCTTGTTTCAATCCCCCTCGCATCTTTGGTTGGGTCTTCCAGTATGCCCATTCTGTGCTTAGAACAACAGCTTCTTCTAACTACTGACCTGTGTCTAGGAACATAAGACCTTAAACCCTTCCTTGGCTCTTAGTCTAATATGAAGAGCTCAAATTGTATTTAAGAGACTGAGGCATATTTGGCCATGGTAAACTCCAGCACCTTGCTAATGGGCTACTACACAAAGTCATTTGAGGTACAGTTTTAGTCACTGGAAATGAGCTAAAGAAAAATAGAAAAGAAAAAAAGCAGCCCAGTCCTGAATGGATCATAATTTATTATAAAGTAGGACTGATTTTGTTTTTAATAAAGACCATTGCTTAAGCATGCAGACGTGCAAATACTCTCTTGATCTGTGCTCCAGGGCTCATCCTATGAAAAACCTGCTAGGTCCTTATCAGGGGTTATTAGGCTCCCTCGGAGTTTCTAGCCTTGGCAAATTGAGTGGTAATGCTTGAAACTTTGAGCGTCATTTCATTTATTAGAATAATTTTTCCTTTTCCCTGACACTTATTTGTTATATTCAGTATTAATGGTGTAGTAGAATTTCTCAATAGTGTGATAATTTACTAATCCATAAACTGCAGGGATATGTGTTTTATATTTCAAGAATTGTGACCGCCCTCTCATCGCCCTCACCAAGAAACCTGAGACTGTTGTTCCCCCTACACTGCTAAGGGAACAAAAAAGCAGGGCTTTCTCCCCCGTGTTGCAGAAAATACCTGTCTTCCCTGTGAAGTGACTGATCCTGGAGTTGCTTATGCCTTTCATCCATCTGCTGTCAATTTAACTGGCTCCACTAGTTACTGGCTCCTTCTTATGACCTTGCAAGAATTTACAAAACCTGGTTTCTATAAAAATTAAGGGGCGATCCCCATGTTTACCCTCTTGCTCAACTAACCATGTTTTGTTACTACCAGCTAGTGCTAGAATATATCCACATCTCCCCCCGCCTCCGACTGAAGCCTGCATCTGGGAAGATTCGATTACTTGGCCAAGATTTCCAGCTGCTGAAGTTACCTCAGTAGATCAGTTGCTGTTGCATGTGTGCAGTAGCTCAGCCTGGACGACTGTGTTCCTGGAAACCTGGAGCGTAAGTACAGGCTCTGCAGCCTGTCATACCAGCTCTGGCAGATCCAGGGAGAGCCTTCGCAGCGTATGCACCACGCGTTTGGTCAGAGTGGGTGTCCAAGGCCCAGGCTGCTTTTTTAATCTCCTGATTTGCACCACCTGGGCAGACCAACAAAAGCCTGACACCTCCCAGACTCAGCGGACTTAAGCGTATGTTAATGCTGGGGGGACCGTGCACACGTCTGTGCAGGAAGTCACCATCAACCAGCCCCTGAAAGGCCAACAGAGCCAGAGAAAAGATTTACAGTATTTATGTGTGTACATATATAGCAGAAGGAATTGTCTTTCATGGCCGTCTTGAATCTTTCAGCTAAGACTGACTGCGATGCGAGATCAGCTTTACTGCTGTGTGAGGTTCCACATGCAGTGCGCATATGTGCATCAGACCACATAACCCGAAAATAGGCATTTCTCCAGTGACATTTAGCCTTAGTTTTCCAAATGAAGACATTGACTTGCAGCGAGACAGCCTTTTACAGGATGGAACTGTAAGTATTTATTTACCCATGGTGTCATTTTTATCTTTCATAAAAACACGGGTATCAGCTGCTTAATTACAGGATTATGTATGTAAACTTGCACTTTATAAAAATTTGGAAGTAAAAACTTTGCCTAACAACAGTCTTATTCTTGGCAATCAAGTTCCATCTACAGAAGCCTTTCATGTTAGAGACATATCCCACATGTGAGTTATTGTTACAATTCAATAAATACTTTACAAAAATAATGCTAGCTTTTTAAAAAAATTAAGACATTTTAACTCACCAATAGTTCCTCCCAGACAGCTTCCCTAAAGAATAGCTTCTTCTGTAGGACACTGTGCACTCAGCATACGCTAAATGGGGGAAAGGGGCTGGTTGCATGCTTTACCTTGGGGAACTCAGACATGTATTCCACTTTTCCTGTTCTTCAAAAAAATAAACTTCTTTCTTTTCTTAAAAGAAAGAAACAAGCAGATCTAAACACTCTTCGTATTCAAAATTTGAAAGTAAGTGTGAGGTCTTTTTTTTTGCTTTTACATGGTCTCCTTCTCTGGCCGTACTCCCCTAAAGACTTATGGCACACTTAGTTTACAGGTAGCTGCCCTGAAGATCTGCTCCCCAGCATAAGACACAGGCCCTGACAGCTGTAGTTCTGTATCTGACATGTCTCCAGGAGTGGGCCGTTTGTAACTCTTGCAGAACCACTGCATCAGACTTCCTCTGCTCTGTAGGAAAACCACAGGTACGTTTCCCTGCCAGCCTATGCCAGATGGACTGCAAAGACCTGAGCTAGAAGGTAACAAGAAGAATTCCAAGAAAAAAATCGCTAATAACGGTCTATATTCACTTTTGAGTATTACCCTTCCAAAAAAAATAATTTCCTCCTTTCTTAGATATGACTAGTCATGAAATCAATTATAGAGAAAACTGATGCTTTAGGTGCATTAATCTTGTAAACCATTCCCATATGGAAGACTACATTCTTCAATCCTGTTGTTTATAACAACTTTTAAATATATGCCCTCCTCAGCTGGGGCCTTCGGGCCTGATGGTGATGGCAGCTGCCCCCCTCCCCTGCCCCCTTCACACTTAAGTTACAGTTGGGGAATAAAATGAAATGGACATTATTAAATGAACATTATTGCAGTATAAAATCCTACCAGGACAAGTTTTATGTATGTCTGTATGTAAAAATAGGTGTGTGTGAGACAGAGATATGTGTTTATAAATTACACACACTATGAAAAATACTTATGTATTATATTACAACTATATACATTCATTAGAAAGAAACTGATCAACCCCTGTGAAGGAGACAATGCAGCAGCTGTTATCAGTTCTTTGGCATCCAGGAAACGAATGCTATTTTGTGTCTGAAGAGGAGGAAAATCTTCTCAGTATTCCCTCGCTTCTTGAAATTGCTTGTAGTAGTCTTCGTCTGAAGGGTTTTCTGTACACTTCTGCCCATTGTTTGGAGGCCGTGCTTCATTGTATCGGCTCCAGTCACCTTTGCATATAATCCATGGCAGAATGTCCACTTTGTAATGGAGTTCTGCTGAGAATTCGATGCTGATCAGGTTTGGTGTACCCGCCCCTTTCCCTCTGGTAATCAGCTGCATGTTATCATCATAGCAGCAGTGCTGTGCGGCAAGCGTTGTGCTTTCCAAAGAGAGCATGGAGCGGATGCAGTATCGTGCAGTGGGCTTATAGATCTCCAGTTTTTCCTTTGGACCACTTGCATCTTTCCAGCGAAAGTTTTTCCTCTTAATTCGATCATAGATTTCAGCAGTGCTGTATGCAACTTCTCTGGGGTAGGAGCATGGGCAGCTGGGAAGATCGTTGACCACTTTGTGCATATATTTCTTTAAGAACTCACTTTTGCAGCTCATCCATCTTTCGCAGCTATCAGTATCTGTTTAAGGGCAGGAAATGGAAACTTAAAATACATTATGCAGCATCCCAGTTTGTATGATCAGTGATAACAAATGAGTGAAGTGTAACTGTTCAGCACCAGTGCTTTGCTTAAGAAAGAAAGGGCAGGCACAGCTTTCCTCCCTGACTGCAATGTGTTAATGTGCTGTCTTGTCAGATAAAGAACTCACATATGTGACTGACTTCAGGGCCTCAAGCAGTGCTAATCTGAATTATAGTGCAGCATCATGCCAGCAGGAATCTCTGACACTTCTACCTGGCAAATTCTAATTAACCTAATTAATATCCCCATGAAGCACCAGAGACACTCTCATTTTTTTACAAAGCAACAAGACCTGAAACAGGAAAATCACAGTGATTTGATGCCAGTCTCCAGTTTAAACCCCTAGTCCACACACTCACCCTGTAGGAACCGCAGATTCAGATGTTGAAGGATTACATTGCTCTTGACGCTAGCAATACCAAGATGGCAAGCAAGGCCTGGATTACTTTTTCTGACGTTCATTATTAAAGCCCTAATTCAGTCTTTCTTTCAACTAACAAATACTTTTTTCTATTTGGTCTCCATCTTCCCAAAGGGGTATTTCAAGCAGCTGTAGTTCAAACACGGAGACTGACATCTTAGCTGCAAATGTAGCCAAAAGTGATTCAAATTCTAAAAGGGCATATGTGACATAATATCAGAGTGTCTGTACATTAGAAGGATTTAATGGCACCAGAGCCATGACTTATAGCTGGGATTAAAGAGATTTATAGACTGGTAGCATATTTAATACTGGCACTTTATTATTTTGCAAGTCTTGGGAGAATCCAGTGAAACGTTCCCAACCTGCAACATTATTTAAGGTGTCTGTATCATGTTATGGGCTTTCAAAAAAACCCTGTGCATCTTGCTTGACACTCACTTAACAGGATTCTGGAGTAAGGCAAAGACTGGGACCTAAAACTCTTACAACAAACATTCTTGCAAAATATTTACTTGGTGATCCGCGTCCTGTTTTTCTATCTCCTTAAAGAGTCCTATACCAGCTGTCATTAACTATTGTGCTCTACCACCATAGGAGGGAGGTGCTGGATCCCCTTATTTATCCAATTAGTCCAGCATCCAGTGTCTTAAGAGTGGCCACACTATGGGTTCACTGGAGGGATGAAATCAGAACAATGTCGAGGTTGGGCTGAGTTTTAGATAGATCAGTATTGAGCCATGCCCTATAAAACTGCTTTGGCTACCCTCACTGCAGCGCACACAGTTATAAAAGCTATGCATGCTCATAAACGTCATTGTCATTTCTTTTAACGTGACAGCTGTACCTAAAATACTTTTACAGTATCTTCCATTTGAGGCTATTTCAGCAAAATGCTAAAAATTCCGTCCATTAGTGTGGAGCTTTACAGCTCTTTTCTGAACTAGGACAGAGATTCACCATTTTATAATGAAAGAAGCACAGAAATTTGCTAAGAATTAAGAGGAGAAAGATTCTATGACAGAAGCAAGCTAAGGTTCAGATTGTAAACTTCAGCAAGATAAAAAATGGCTGTTATTACTGACATTTTTAATGGTAAACTCAAAATCTTGGTCCCGCAGCGAGAGTCAAAACAGGAGAATCTAAGGAAGTCTCTTATCTATTACTGAAAGATTGACTAGGCTGCTTACCAACTTCAAACAGTTTGGTAGCGTTGAAGTCTTCACTTCCTGCAAGTAAGCTCACTTCTGTGGCAGCTGTCCGGAAGGTATCTTCGATCCCTAAGACAAACACGTGTTAGTGGCGGTGGTGTTTTCCTATCAAAACACAATGCAATCAACTGCTTCCCTGCCATCCCCTCCTTCCACAGTGCTTTTGTTTGGCAGGGAAGTAATCTGAGGGAGTGTTCATTTAAAAGCACAATGACCAAGGAATCTGTGGTGTTAGGAAGATAAAGCATTATCTTAGCCCAAAGGTCAAAAGTTTTCAAGTTTTAGAGCTTAGATTACGTTTAAGCAACAAACTGGTCAGTTATGAACCCAGTGCAGGGGCAGCAGCGAAGGAACCAATTTTGTTTCTCCTCTTCCTGGTGCAAGGCTTGCCAGCCTCTCCCAGTAATTCAGGTGGTAGGAGCTTTGCACACACTTCACCAACAGCCACCTGGTCAGCTTTGTCACCAGCATCTTCTCCAGGGCAAGTATCACACGTGACTAACAAGACAAAAACAGTGTCCTAATGGAAGCTCTAAAGCCCTGAGTAAAATGTTCTGTCTAAAGGAGACAGCCTTTGTGCCACTTTCTAAAACAGAGCAACATAGAATCACAGAATCCTTATGGCTGGAAAAGACCTTTAAGATCATCAAGTCCAACCTTTATCTAACTCTACCAGGCCCACTTCTAAACCATGTCCCTGAGCACCATATCTAGATGGCTTTTAAATACATCCAAGGATGGCGATTCAACCACTTCCCTGTGCAGCCTGTTCCAGTCTTTGATAACCCTTTCAGTGTAGAAGTTTTTCCTAATATCTAACCTAAGCCTGAAGACATATCTGTATGTGGTTAACCATTTTTCAGGAAGTACAAGGAAGAATCATAGAATGGTTTGGGTTGGAAGAGACCTTTAAATGTCACTAGTCCAACCCCTCTGCAATGACAAAGATAAGAAGATGCTATTACACGAAGACTGGTGCTTGTTGGTCTCTCCCAGTGCTAGGGAATTGAAAGGTGTGAGTAGGTGAGAGATGAACAATGTCGCCAATCAATCCCATCCCCCACCACCTATACCAAATAAAGGATCAGCATCTTCAAATATCAGGATTTTCCAACAACCTCCAGTCAGTGTTTGCTATCAGTAGAGCAAAACACAGATTCCCAGAAAGTGTGTTAATTAATCTTGCCAAAGTAAACATCCTTTCGTTGCTGCTTTAGTTTGGCCTACCTACCAGCCTCATGTTTCTGTGCCATGTAGCCTTAAAACAAATGTCTCTTCAAAGAAGCACTTGAACAGGTTTGGGTTTTTTTCCCTCTCCATTGAATTAAAGACCTCCAAAGAGACTAGAAAGCTCTTTAATGCGTGATAACTATATGGTTAATAATGAAGTCTGTTCACCATCCATCTTCTTGCCAATGAACTTTCTCCTGATCTCCTGAACTGGGGCATAATAGCGGCTTGCAAAGCTTCAAAACAGCCTCAGGCTGCTTTTCAATAAAATTATCATAGGGTTTTGCCTTAACTACAGCAGTGGATGCAGAATAATAGATACCCAAGAACCCATTACAAGGCAGTAATTCACTGCTGGAATTACAAACAGCAGAAGCTGAGCTTTGCCCTTGTAATTTTAAAAATGTCAGCACAGCCTCAAAGAGTGAATATATTTTGCTTGCTGATCGTTGGGGGTCTGTTATATGACATAATATATTCTTTCAAGTTTGCCACTGTTTGATGCTAGCTGGTAATAAATACTGGAGAATGTAACTGGGGGCTACATGCTTTCTTCTGGAATTAACCCCTTATTATTCAGGTTTTAGGATGTATGACAGCATCCAGAAACATTTTCCCCCTGAACTGCCTAGCAGCCCTTACCTTGCAATGGATGCACACACCTATCTGTGAGTGAGAAACTTCTCTCCAGCTCTCTCACTGAGGCTCCTAAGTCTTCTCTCCAGCACTGCTTACATTTCACTTCCCATCAAAAAAAACTGACCTCCAGTTTAAGAATTTCTGTCTTTCTGAGTCATTAAGTAAACTCAGTGAAATGCATACCACCACAGCATGCGTTAGTACTTCTCTCCGATCTTGGGAAGTAATGAAATTGCACATATCCCATGCATTGTGGCAACTGCTGCATCACTGCATTACAAACTTGCCTATATCCAAATACACAGCAGCATTTAAAGAACATCATGGGAAATTTTTCTGTAGCAGCTTTAACCTTTTATGAGGTAGGTTTGAGTGCTCAGCCCTGCTTTCACCAAAGCAAAAACTGCGTGATGGTAAGGACACCTCCATCACTGGCATTTAATGTCTGTAGATGGGTAGGAGCTGCGGTAAGGCTCCTTGGCCGTATCCTCTGAATACATTCAACCCAAAACTGTATGTTCCTTCATCCCATTATGCACAGCTGTTGCAGGACCAAACTTGCTGTTTTATAATTCTCCAATTATGAAGCAACATGTAATGAAACAGAGATGACATTTCCACCTTAACACTGACTTTCTAGGACAGGAAATTTTGTAGCTTAATGCCCAATGAACCCAAAATCTCTGGAGTGAAACACAAAGCAGGTATTTAAAGTAATACACATGGAGTCTTAAAGCAACTCTGTATACATTAAGCATAAAACTTAAAAGCCATATAACTGCCGGGGAGCTATTTGTTCACAACACAGTCATGCCCATTCACTGCACAGCAAAATACGAGCTCGCTGAGGTAACAGACAGCACAGCTGTTTTGAAATTCTAAAATTAATACAAATTTGTTTCAAGAGAGTAGATTACACCCTTTGGAATACAAAATGTACTGTGCACAAAAATGACTGCCATAACCTAAAAAAAGCCTGTATTTGTCTTTTAAGTCCCAGGGGATAGCAGACTGCATCTAGCAGCATATTATTACTAGCAAAGAACCTGCCATTTCATAAATGGCCTTGAGAACCAGCGTGACTCTTCCCACCGAAACTCCTACCTAGCCAGGGAACAAACGGGCCCTGGGCTTTGTGCCCAGGAGGGCTCTCCTCCCCGCCCTGACCGCCTCTCCCTGCTCCCCTCTGACGCGTTCACGTGAATGTGATCACACCTGGGCAGTTGGGCCTGTCGCAGGTCCGTGACTCCGTGGCAGTGCAGGCGTACCCGCAGGACCTCGTCCGCTTCTGATTGCCACTCCCACAGGTGACGCTACAAAGGGACCACGGGCTCCAGTCTCCCTCACCATCAATATAATCTGTGTAAGAACAAAGATGAGGAAGGAAATGAAGAAACAAAACTCCTACTACCCGAAACTACTGTGTAGTGTTTTTTATTAAGAAGGCAAAACAAGAATGGAATCCAGATGTCTCTACCTGAAGCTTGGGCTAAACGCCAGGCGTAAGCCTGCTGTTTAAATGGTTTTCACACTTGATGCTCCTCAGGGAAATGCACGCAACATTATTTGAAAAAATATTTCCTTTCTCTTTTGACCTTTTGGCAGCTGAGAATCCTCAGCTGCAAAGCTGGGTCATGAACTAACAGTACACATCTATTCACATCATTTCCCTGTATATAGGAATATGTTTTCTGACCACAGACTAATCAGGCACAGGATAAATGAAGTTTTCTTTTTCTTCTTTGCGAAACACATTGCAAGAGCACAACAATACTGACTTAATTAATTTTTAGGACACAACGAATGTTGGACTATGGGAGGCTGAGGGTCATGCGTGAAAATTGCAATTTTGTTTTTCAGTCCCTTGAACAGGAAACAGATACTACAGGAATACTGCCATGAATATACAGAACTGCATATGCATCTTGCACCCAGAACAACATAAAATTTGTAGTGTTTCTTGTGTTTTATTAAATAACATCAAATCTGTCTGTTTACTAGCAGGAACCTTCTGAAAACGAAACACAACTTTATTCTCTTCTGGTAGCCAGCCAAGTGCAAATGATACCAAGTCTGCACCACCATGCCTTGGTGCCACTGTAAGTATCTAAACCCCTTAGAACCAGTCTCCTTTGTTCACAGAGTTAACTGTTGGACATCCCACCTTATGAAGGCCACTAAATGGAGTCCATGAACCAATCCCAGTTCTCTTGCCTTCCCACTTGCCTCCCCAGCTGAGTACTGTCTCTTGCTAGGGAACATCTGGCTAAATGGATTTCTCTGCAATCTACAGGAGATGTTTAACGGACCCTGTGATGATAACTCGCAGCCTTTGCTCATTTGGGTTTAACCAGCACTGGTAGCAAAGCAAAATCGGGTGGAGTGACTGTGAGCCAGCCCTGCTCTACAGCTATAGGCTGAACGTGTATGTACAGGCAAGACACAGGGCCAGATCCCTGCCTACACTGGCCTCTGTGCTACACACGATTCCCGCTGCCCCCCCACTGCCATGCTGTCTGTGTGCTTCCTGAGCTGGTTAGTAGAACACGTAACTTGATTTGTACCATATGTAATGACTGATGACAACTCTGTGGGGTGCTATTAAACATTTATTGCCAGGAGTATGGGAAGGTTATATATTTCACTCGTAGCAAGCTGCCTAGATGCGAGTTCCTCGTGGCAGGGACCTGATGTGCTTTTCCTCCTTTTCTTACACTGCTGCATTTGGGAAGCCACCACACTTCAATCAGGTGTCCATGGTGTGATATGGGTGGGCACATGGCTACTGTTTGTATGCAAAGACCCATGATTCTGGGGCTTGCCAACAGGTGGGCACTACAGCAGCCTAAAGAGGCGTCTTAGGACAATGTGATCTGCCCTCTCTCCCTGGCCCTGCTCTCCTTTCCAGCTCCTTTCCAACTATGAACTTTTTTCTCTGTGTGGCTGGCGAGCAAGAGGGAGGGTGCGCAGGTGCAAGGCTTGTCAAAGAGCCCAACCTGGGAGGCCCAGGAAGGGCGGGCAGAGCCGTGCGGTGCTTTTTGGCAGGGGCAGGATGAGGGAGATAGAGCCGTGAAACGTGGGAACAGGGCAATGTCTGGAACTAGCATAAAAGCCTCATATGGGCAGGATCTGCTGCTACATCCTCTGGCCAAGGCCAACGGCACATGACATTTTAGGTTAGTCAGAAGGCCAGGAGTATCTTCCAGTTAGTAGGGTGCTCTGGTGTATGGCAGAGAGCTCTAGGATAATTTTTAGGCCTACCTACCTAGTGTTTATCCTGCATTATGAAGCACACAGTATCTACTATTAAATATATGATGTTAGATTTTCGGCTGGAGCTCAACCTGTTCTTCCTATTTTTATATTTGTAATTCTTATTATTTTTTTCCAACCACAATTATTTGTGAAAGCAATTTTATTTTACCTAAATGAACAACTAACTAATGCATGAATTCTTGGCAATAAAGTGTGGCCACAAGTGTACAGGTGCAAAGAAGGGGTAGACTTTAATCTTCTGGCCACAAAATTTAATACATATGTATGTGTTCAAATACACTGTTCCACAAAAAAGTCTCTTGCATTGTTAAGGCTCTAGGACTTAAAGTTAACCAAAACAGGGGAAAAATAAGACAGAATCAGTGCATGACAGTCCCTCTGCAGAATCTAGGGAACGCAACAAAAGTGCCAGGGTAAAATTACTGTGGCTTTGAAACCCTGCTCTAACTAAACATCTTCTGTATTTACATATTACAACTAAAATCCAGGAGGCTCTGAGCTACCTGTGAGCATATATTAGCTCACCTCCCCTGAGTCATTCCCACGCGAATAGTTACGGCCCCTTGGGGCAGTGAATAACTGTAGCTCCTCTCTGTTTCTAGTTTCTGCAACTGTTTCATTCAACAAGCTGAAAACAATTGTTTTCGCCACGACACATCTGGAAGAGAATTACACACGCAAATACACAATGTTCCTGCTGCATATGCCACTCCCCACACATGCACCAACATAATTCATCTTATTTGTGTATCCACCAAATACTACCACATTTTAGATCTTGCTTATTTATCCAATAATTATATTTGAGTTCCCAAACCACTGCACGATTCTAAATTCGTACATATCCTTACTCTAAAAATAAATATGAAACCTTGTTTCCTTCACTTTTAAAAAAAGTACACTTAGGACTGTAAAAAGGTCCTCTTATGGGATAACTGGTATGATTTTCAAGATTATAGAGTTACTAGTGGAATGCAGCTACCACAGTACAGCTTGTGCATCTGCACAGATTTGTATTTAAAAGCTGATGAACAAAAGCCACATGTTGAAAAATTCTATTTTGCTTGGCCTACTCTCAGCGATGCCTCACCATTCTCATTTCCCCCAAACTCATTTTTACAATCCCAAGATGCCCATAAGAGGCCTGGAACGCAAACTTACCATACTCTGGCTGCTCCTTGGACTCAAATGTCCGGTGACTGGGTGCATGACTATCCCACCCACCGAGAGGGTTTAGGAAGTTGCTGTCCTCAGTAGCACTGTCATACTTGTAGTCCTGGTCACCGCTGCTCATGCGAGTCAAGGTGGAGGACCTCTGCCACCAGTTTCTCCAGTCAGGTGACGGGACTGGCCAGCTAGGCTTGCTGCTCTCTTTCTGCAGATCCTTGTCTGTCTCGGTGTCGGGGCCATCCACCACTTCAATGGTAACCTATGGGATTCAAAATAGACCAGGCTGTCTGTCAGCATCTCCTCCTAGTCAGTGGGACACTTTCTATACTGCGAAGACAAACGACTGGTATTGCCCTGCAAAGGGGCTGTGCAATACTGTAGGGTTCGCATGTTGTAAACCACATGTGGATTACTGAGCCCAGAGATATGCAGCGGCTGAGTGATTCCTTCTGCTACCTCTGCTGAATCAGACCTTGGAACAAAGGCTAGGAAAAATCCCCCACAAAATAATAACCCATGCTGTGCCTAAAACCTTTGCAGCAGAATTTTCTGCCTTATGGGGAAAAGATGTTTAAACCCGAACATACATGACCAGGAAAAAGAAAACCAAATCTGTTATGCTAATTACACTGAGGCTGAATTTGAGGCAAGCATGAAGCACACCAGTGTGCCAAGCCTGTTCCAAGGACCTGGACTGAGTCAAGACAAGGCTAAGTCCACGAGTGCGAAGGTGGAAGAAGATGCAGCGCCCAGGGTCTCCAGCGGGTCTGCATCTGCCTTGCCCTCTAGCGGCAGCTCAGTCCGTCCCCTTGCATGGCCTTCCCGCAGCACCAGCGTTTCCATCACACCACGGCGTGGGCTGTCACCGCCATGTGAAACTGCACCCAGCAGTGACGAGAGCCAGCAGCCCTTTCAGCCATCACCGAGTAAGTCACTTGCTGCTAAGCCCTCTGAAGTAGGTCCTCCTTCTGTGCTGGAGAGTATAATGATATACAACTCATTTACGGTTTCTACAGAAGCCCAGAGCTGAGATTCTAAGAATGCTACCCAGTTCCCTCAGACATGAATGTAAATATACTTCTGCATAGGGACAACCCTTGATTACTCCTTTTCTGTGCTGAACAATGTGTAATTATCAAACTCTTGCACAAATACTGTGTGTGCATCTAGGTGGCTATTTAGGTAGAAATAGGAACTAGCTATCAGAAACCTGGGCTCTATGAGTCATGCAAGCATAGCGTGGCCACAGCTAAATCATAAAATGCTCTGATGCTTCATGCTAATGTGGTTCAGTGATTACACTGGACTTGCCAAACAACCGTGATACAGAAGTGACTATCAGATAGACCTATAATGTTTAATATGTACAGAGGTATTCTTCATGTTTTACAGAGTCACAAAGCAGTCTCTCAAGACAGTACTCCATGAAAACTGGGTTGTGTAAAACCAGGAAAAACAGAATAAGGTACTATTATGCTAAAAGTCATGTACGTGGCTCTATGGATTTGCATTTTGGGGAAAAGGTTTAGTTTTATACAATTGTTATTAGTACAACCACAAGACACACACAAGAAAAAGAAAGAAGAGTGTCTGTGTTTCTTCAGCTACCTGTGATCCACAGAGGAGTGCGACGTGGGAAGCAAACCAGAACTGCTGCCGTAGCTTCATAGCTGCAGACACAGCTGCACAGGCAAGACAGTGCTCATGCATCCTTTTTTGGAGAAAGGAGATTTTGCATCTAGTTCATGCTTTGCATTTGACCATAGACCAAGCCATTGAAATGAAACAACTTTGAGGCTACTAAGAAGATCCACTGGGAGAAAGAACTAGAGTGAGAGAAAGTGCAGTTGTCAGCCTAATAGCATCTTTACACAAGAGGTATTTTACTCCCAGACTAAATATGGAATTGGAATGATTACTTCATTAAACCTCAGTTTCTACAGACCAAGAATTAAAATGGATTTCATAAGTTTGAAAACATCAGGGTTAGTTCAGGGATTCAAAATTGTTGCATCTATCCAAGCAAAACAGAGTTTTCACAATGAGCGAAAGGAAACTGTTACTGAGCAGCCAGTCGCAGGGCTTTAGTACTGCCCACGTGAAAAATAGTATGACTCCATTACTTTAGTAGCAAGCATTTTTAAGACCACATCAACTTTGTAAGCAATGACTCAGCAAAACGGGGGAAAAAATATCTCTCATAAAAAAAGGGCAGGGAGCACTTGATAATCATTCCCTTTGCTTTGGTAACCTGTCGTTACATGATAGTGATTCAGAATGACCTTGCATTATTTCAGCCAGGTACAGTTTGAAGAACCATAGGGATTTGATTTAAAATACTTATTCGGGATGTCAAGTCAGTTTAAGCAAAAGAGTGTTTGTAGGGACAGAGGAACTTCTGTTGCGCGAAGTGCTATGCTGGGGAAGAGAGGCAGGTGTCATGTACAAACTTCCAGGCTCATGAGACCTCATCAGACCTCCAACAGCACTGCCACTAACTCACTTTCAAGACATGTCTGTGGAATCAGATATCCCGCTTCAGTCTGTGTTTACTACCAAGGAGGCTTATTACAAAGGCCTGTAAAATGAGTTTTCCAACACACAAGAACTTACCCTGCAACAAAAATATCTTACATCTGGCTTAGAACTTGCTAACATGGAACAAACTGGGAAACCACAACCCATTGGGGTGACCCAATGCCCAGTGCTTCTTTCAGTGGTATCTGGGCAGGGGGGAAGGAGTTCTTCCACTCTGCTTCTCCCCTCTTCAGCATGACTGTAAGTTACTTTGCAGCACTACAGTGCCTTGTCACCCAGGAACCAGATTAAGAGGTTGAGGCCTCAGACTTTATTCCAATTAATAATCCTTTTGTCTTAAAGAGAAGTCTGGGGAGAGGAGGTGTCAAGATAGATCCACCCCAGCATAAGCAGGTTTTTTAAAATAGCCTATTTAAAAAATGAACATAACAAAAGCAAAATCCAATGTGATAGTCTCACACACCTATATTCCTCTCTCCCCTGTTTTAAGCTTTGATTACCAAGTTGTTTGTTTAACATGTGGCATAAAAACCCACAGAGTGAAAGAAATTGTATAAAGAATCCTGGGATTGTGTGAACTGCCACTTCAGTCAAGTCTGGTTGTTAGTTTTCAGAGACTCAACTATGCTCTGCCCAGCCCTGTTTAATGCACCTTCCAGAGGCAGGGAGCAAATCAGTGAGTAATCCTAATAATCCCTCCATGGTATGGCCCAAAAGTTAGGGCAGAGGTGTGAGAAAAGGCTGCTGCTTCAGGCAAGCAATTGCTCCCCTATCCCAGTCTAAAATTTGGAAAAATCAGCATTCACTGAATTCTTCTCAGTACTTACAGACAGCCTTAACAACATTAGCCCACAACAATACAAATAGAAATACATATATATGATACACAAACATGTATCTTGTTTGATCAGTTTCTATACTGGGGGTTGTTTATAAAAAGGAAAGAAGAAATGAGATCTAGAATTAGCATCATTAAAAATGGGCGTTTAAAGCAGCTCTGGAAAAGCTTTCATGCTGTATAACTACTCCATCAAAACACGTTCTCTCAAAAATTAAATAGACCTAGTTTAGTATTTCTATCTTGGAGACTGTTTTAAAGACTTCATTTTCTCTGATTTCTTCTTCCAGTGATCATCAAAACTGTAAAGATTATTTATTTTTTTCTCAAGCTTCCCAAAATGTCTGTGGTCACATGGTTCTTGTATAAATCTGCAATCATCTCCAAAAGTATTCAAATCTAAAATGAAGCCACTTCTATGGTTGTGTGAGCTGTAAATAAGGATGTTCCTCTAAAAATTGTTAAAAACAATTGGCATAGGTACATTAAAACAACAGTCGCACTCAATTTCTAATGAAAGAAATGTATTAAGCACAGATGTCTTCAGACACCAACATCCAGTTTTCTCCTGGCCAAAAATATACAGAAGATAAATATTTTCCCTGCCTGTTGGAGCACACAAAAAGTTCTGTGTACTTCGTCCTGTTTACTGAGACAATGTTTCTGAATTCACTTTAATGGTGTAAACATTGCCCTAAGCAACTGGAAGATTATGTTTCAGGAAAAACTACATTTGCAATATTGTGCAAGCAGTGGATTCTATGACATTCCTATCCTCTGTTTCCTTTGTGCAACTGATGCAAATTTTCAATGCAGAACTTGCCACTCTGTAAAGGTGGATATGTGCACATCAGCAATGAGACAACTACAACAGCAGAACAGAAATGAGTTCATTATAAGATATTGAAATGTTAAATTTGGGTTTATATGACATAACAACTTCAGTTAAAATTACATTAGCAGTGACACCAAATTACTTCCGGTTATGTCACGACAGCTCACTTGGCACAGTTTTCTGGACTTGTTGAAAAGAAAGTGAAGGACCCTCAAAATTTGCTGGCAGAAAAGAAGACAATGTGACTTCAATCCTGAAATTTGTATTTCTGTTGCCAACCCTAGTTGCACTCTCTGATGGGCCCAACTGAACCCCAGAATTAAAAATCTGGTCCTAAACCCAGCTCTGATTTTGCACTCTGCAACGAGCTCGTTACACCATAACATTAAGAAACCTGTACAGAGGTAGTAACAGCCCTGATACATTGAAAGTGGTTTAACCATGGCCCTCTGGCACCCTGCTCTGCCTAGACCAGTCTCTCCAGCTTGCTAAGGGGATGAGCTAGTTCCTGGCACAGCTACACCATGTCTGCGGTGCTGCAGCTGGCTCAGGGAGGCAGGCACACTGACCGGGGAGAGATGGTCTTGGGAGCGGGGAGTCCTCCACAGTACAGACCCAGCCCAAGGACCAAGAAAGTGAAAATGTGCTCTCTGCTTTTCTGGGTGTTAATTTAACCATAGGGACAATTGCTCTGCTAATACCTTAAACTACTAAGCCTTAGAGGCATTAAAAGCAATAAGCACTACTGGAGTCCTCCGATTCTTACTGTGCTGGATTAGGCATGAGATGTAATGGTCAGAGCTCAGTGTCACAGATACTGCTGAGTCTTTTGTGACAACAACAAGAGATTGTCGCCTTCCAATGCAGTGAAACCAGCAGCTTCAAATGACAAATATAAATGCTACCAAAAAAATACATCTGTGTTAAAAGTGACATGATATAGATGGAGGTGAGGTAAATGGCCATGGGTGAACCCGCAGAAGAGTTGGTTTGAAGTCTGCAGTTCTTTTTTCAAAGCAGATCATACAGCTTTTTTCCTCTGTAGTTGTGTATGTTCCCAGAGTGGGTGGTTCTGTGTAATGTATTTTTAAGAGAAGGTGGAAACAGAATAGATATCAAAGAGCATAAATAAAGCTAACACAGCAGCACTGGAGTGGTATGACTGGTGGATATGGCCCACAGGCCTCATATAAAATGATAAAGACAACACATCACCAAGCAGGCAGCATTAACTTCTGGCTTAACATCACTCCTATCGATGATTGCTAATCCCTTGATTCCCAGCAAGGATACTAATCAAACCAGATTTAATCATATAACATTTTACTTCTGTTTTCCAGGGCACATCAACATGGTTTTTAGGCCAGGAACCCTACCTAACCCTGCAGAGTTTCTACTTGGAACCCATCTCCTCATGCAAAATGTTTAACACATCCATCGCAACTGGAACTCACCCAGCTGTGTTTCAGGTATGCTGGTTGTGAAATTTGATCAAGATTCAAGTTCTCCGAAGAGCATCAATATCGATAAAATGCCCTTGCCTGACAAACAGTAAGGAGTTTTCCCTTTTCTGCTCATTTGTCACGGTGTCCAGCACTGCTAGGAAAGCAGCAAAGCACTGAGACAACAGAGAGCAGCGCACTACCTGTTACAGTACACAACCCTAGGAAACCAGGAGTAAAAGGAAAAGGGGAGGGACAACAGCAAGAGTTCAGCAAGTTGAAGCACCTGGCTCCAAAGAGAGGATTGGCTGCAGAGAAGAGAAGAGGTTGTAGAAGGCTGGCTGGAACAGTAAGAAAAACCCATCAGAAATGGAAAACAAGCAGGTTCCCATACACCCCGCCATGTGACTTCATTCTGTTACCCAGGAGTAAAAACAATTCTGTCTTACTCTGAATAACCCTGCCCAATTACAAGGTCTGCATAGGCATCCCTTGGCCAGTCAAACAAGCGCAAACCTACACGAAAGGGATTTTCCACATGTGAGAGGAACTCCAGAGAAAATGTGATCAGTTTTTGTATCACCTTCTCTTCCAGAAGTTTTCCAGGCATTGACAGAATAGTTAAAATGACTAAAAACCAAAAGAAACTCAAAAACCCCCAAACTAAACAGCCAGCCTTTGCTCCACAGCAGCTACTGCCGTTACTCTCTTCCACCAGCGTGGAAGCAATGCTAAAGCATAAAATGCCATCTGAAATGATGGGAGATTTTACAAGGCTGGCCCGCCACAGAAAGACCAGCAAGAGTCGTCCTGGTCTTGCACGCAAAGCGGCAAATAGCCTTTGGATTACTGCAGCTCCGACTGTTGTTTCTGAGGTTTTTCTAGAAGGCAGTCCGCTATTTGATTATCACTTGATAAATACAGTAGTAGCCTGAGGACATGCTAATTCTCTTACTTCCTGTGATAGTGTTCTGATATCCACCACTTCCTCCCTGACAGAGCACACAACCAGGGCATGATACAGCGATTGCTTCTCACAGGGAACCAGAGAAGGAATGGCCAATAAAGACATCTCACTGGAGTATCTTTTCAACCTGCTTTTTCAGGCTGAGTTTTATGTCTGTTTATTAGGTTTTTAAAATTTCCAGGTGTAATTACTCTTAAAAATGGTTTTTTGGTCTATGTAGAGCTATACTAGTAGAAGGGAAAAGAAGCTGTAGGTCTTTGAGAGGTAAATGTGGCCATTGCACTAAATTAACACACAGACTTTTTTTTCCTTTCCAACCTCACTGTCCTATGAGGACTTTTAAATTAACAGCCCTGGGATTGTAACTGACAGAGCCCGAAGCCATTGTGCAAAAAGAAAAACGGGCATCAATTCTGCTTTCACCTGCCAAACAGCCAGTGAGAAATCTGCAAGTCAACAAGTGTCATTATTTCCATTCAGGTGAGTATGGTATAGTTTAATGAACAAGAATTCACTAAAATCCTGTTTTTCCCAAAAGAGTAGGCCACCTTTTACAACCTTTAGGCAAAGAAATAAACTTTAATTGACTCTGTAATGAATTAATGGGAGTTTTATCTCCATGAGGCCTGATGTGCTGCAGGACTGTCAACCAGGAACTTAAAGAACCTTTGTATATCCCTATTTATGCATCTAAGTAAGCAGACTAAATATAATGCAGAACTTAAGGAGCCTGTTTCTGGAAGAGATGATCCTTGTCCACAAGAGCAACGGGATTAATGTTGCCCAATGTTTTCCAGTTTACAGGACTAGGCTTCCCAGTCCTCCGAGTCCAGCAAAACTGCCGACACAGTTGGCTGACACATTTCCAGGATCAGGTGGTGGAAAAAGAGGTCATAGCAGAAGCAGTTACTATAAAGACAAGCTAGGGAAATGTTTCCGTCTCGTTTATCTATTCCCTGGGTCTAAACATTAAATGCCGTTACCAATCAGAGAAGGTTTTTGTTTCCTCCTGCCCTCCTCTGCAGTTTACATACTGTTCGAACAACGACGTTACACTATTTACCTCATGCCACAACCTGGGCCCCCCATCACTTCCCCACCTTCCCTTCCTATGGCTTTCTGGATGGCTTCTCCTAGCGTAAGGGATGTGTACAGTCACCACATGTTGAAAATGTTTACTACCTTGGCCCGTCAAGTATTGGACCCGCACTCGATCCAAGTCTGCTGGACTTCTTAAGGTTGCAAGCCATCTATGACGTAACTTGGAGACGGCTTGTTCTCGCCCGATCGTGTTGGTCTCTCACCAACAGATCTATTATATTATATATATATCTTTATGTACGTACTTCTTAGACATATCAAAAGGATGGTAATTTTGTGGGCTGGGGAACTATAAGAAGCCAGGAATTAATTTAACCAGAAAACCAGTTCTATTAGTGTATTGTTTTTATAAGCACATCTTAGGCAGAACAACATTTCAATTTATTGTTTTGGTTAAAAAAGACTGCTTATTAATGCCAATTCTGCTTTAAGGCTCTGAATTAAAAACAAATAACTCATTTTTTCCTCTTCCTAATCCTTGAAGTTTCAAGATGCAAGTGGCTTGTAAGAGACCATTCCAAACCCAAGAACAGTTTGAGGAATAAAATATAACGAAGTTTCTTGCAGACAAATTTTTTTTACTCCAGGCAGCTGCTGCAGAAATTAACTTTAAGTCTCTGTTCCATACAGAGGACCACATTTTGAGCTGAAACTTAAGGACTTGTTTTCTTATAACCTTTGGGTATAGTTGCATTTTATAAAAGTACACCAAAAGAGAATCTGTTCACAAACAAATTTTGCAACAGAGAATTAAAAACAGAATGTAAAATACCCATTTAATATCAACGAAGAGAATATGTTAAAAAATGGCAATAGTAAAGATGGCTTTAGTATCATAAATAGGTCTATACTGACACCCACACTTAGGCAATCAACGCTATCCAAAGAGAAACTCCAAAAAAAATTACAATCTGTGCATTCGCTTAAGACAAAAAGTATATTATGTATTATAGGCATTATAGATACAAAACATTATATATAATGTATACTACATTATACGCATTCTCTCTTGGTGCTATTGGTAGAAAGACAGGGTGTCCTGACTGCATGTCATGGAAGCCAGGCTGAAAGTTCTCTTGGTTCAGTAAAATAATTTGTGCAGCTCGTAAAAAAAAAAAAAATCACACATGAACATAAACTTGTACCTGAATGTTGGGATTCTGCCCATTGATATCTGCTTTTGACAGATCAGGGAAGTTTGGGAGATCCAGGAGGAAAGATCTGGGTCCATCTCTTTGCAAGGACGTATGCCCGTTTTCCTGCCTGAATCGCTGCTTAGGGAATGGCCGGTGGGCAGCCTGGAGATCAGGGTATTCTCTTCTGTCCTCAGGGTTCAGAGTGAAGCTGTCTTCAGGAGAAGGGTCATCTGCAGTGAGCGTGTTCTGGGGAAAAAAGCAACGCACTATAACAACAACTACGAGAGCGTGCAGTCCTGCCAGTGCCCCCGTCTCCAGCTCCCTGCCAACGAGGGCTGCAGAACGCGTGCAGAGAGCCTTATGGCACGCAGCCCCACTGCTCGTTAGTCAAACACACAGGATTTATAACTGGTATCTTCTCGGGTGCTCCTGAGTTTGGCATCTGACTTTCACTGAAATACACTTACAGTGGTACAAATCTGTAACCGTCTGACACAAGACAACACTGAGTCAGGGCTGGGCGCTTAGCTCTTCCGGGTTCCTGTAACATTCCAGCCTTGCGGTGAGCACCTAGACATTGACACAAGCGTCTTAACTTAAAGCACATCTGGAAACCTGAGGCTCTGAAGCCACCCCTGGGAAATCAAATTACATCACATGAAATGTCTCCCTAAAATGGTGAAGGGCATCTTTATTGTAAATCGTTTCAGTTTGCTTTGTTCCGAAGTGGAGCAAAAACTCTGCTGCTGAGTGCATGTTGAAATTTATGGTATTAAAAAAGATCCTACCGCTGAACTGGCAACCTCCCCCTCTCTCTCCTCAGTCTGCAGCAACTTCCATCTCGTTGTCTGTGTTCCTCACCCAATTTCTCTGGTCTTGAACATCTGAACCTTCCTTCCTCTGGGATCTCATTTTCATGTTTGCCTAATGGCGGGATTGAATTTCACCAAGTTGTGGGTCAGCGGTTAATGCTTTTGTTATTGTTGAGCGTACTTTTGGTTTTTGTAGTGTATTACGGCAGGCTGCCTTCAAACCAGTAGCACTGCTGCCACTGCCTTTGACCTCACCAAGGAGATACATTTAGTATCAAAACACCCACTCCCCGGGTTAGGACTGGCCTGGGGACTCGGGGAAAAAGCCAGCAGAGAAGTCAAATCTTCTTATGGCTACAAAAAAATGCGTGGGGCAGATTCAGCATAGGTTTTGCTTTTGACTCAGCTGAAAAATTTTAGGCTTGAGGTCTTAGTATGACTGCCTGGGGAGCTTTTATTTTCAGTTCATAAAGAGACAGCAAGCATGGAGAGGGTAAATGTTAAAGACCTATCTTTTAAAACAAGCACAATTAAAGTGGAATGGCCACATGTGGTTCTGGCTCTACTGAAGTATATTTTTGCCAGCATTTCTGGTTAAACGCAATCTCCATCCAGCTCCCCTGGCTCAAATTAAGCTAGCATACCTTTTGTTCGGCTCACAGCTAGATAACCGTTCCAATGCCTTTGCTTTTATTTTGTGTTTATTTGCTTAGAAGGCTCTAAATTGACCTTTGAAGACATTTTACAATATAATCTGTGCACATTACAGGAAAATATCCAGTGAGTTAAATAAATCAAGATTTAAAAGTTAATCTGGGACTAAGTGAAATCGTCTCAAGCAAAAACTAAGGTGGTTCTCCTCTCCCCCTCTCGCTGCACTGCATTTGTGAAGAGCAAAATCAGATTTAGCAGAATTAATGTTGTCTTGGTGTTTTCATGATGAGAATGGTTACACTTTGAAAGTGCCAAAAGGGTACTTTTATACATCCACCTACAGCACAGACGCAAAAAAGTTCATTCTGAATGAGTGTACGTGTGCAGTGCTAAAAATGCACTCACTTCTGACAGCCTGTATTGCCTGACGGCTAAAACCAGAAAGCTTCTCTTTGCTGAAGAGCAGGTAGGACTTCCAGATGCCTTTGGTGGGCCACCCATTAACACACCCCTTACCCAATACAAAATAGAAAACAGATCACACAGCAGCAAGCTCTGGGAAACAAAACTGAGGGCCACTCAACTAAGTTAAGGTTCCTTACCCAGGTGCTAGTGCTGTAACTTAACACTTATCAAATTCAACTGCAAACTTCTTGGCGCATGAGGATTAAAAGGCTTCTCAGTTATGTCTGACTAACAACAAGGTGTAATTGTGCTGTTATTAAATTACTTCAGACAGGAACCAAATAAAAAAGTGGTACTTTACTTTTTCCTGGGGTATCATGCCCATAATCTTGCCTTTATTAAAAATAAAGTGAGATTTTATTAAAAAATAATAAAATTCTCACATACAATTTCATACTTTCCCTATCTGCTTGCCACTTCAGGAGTGTTTTGGTTCTCCACATTAACATACCATACAGCTAGAGCTGGCCGAGGACCTTAGAGCCCCACATTTAATTCTCTGATAAGACTCGCTGTGTGATCTTGGCAGGTCATGGTCTGTCTGTGCCACGGTGGGGATAACAGCACTTCCCTTCCTTACTGCGATGTTTGCGGGGAGCTCTGCAACTACAATAATAAGGGCGATATAAAAAGTTTTTAATAGTGTCAGACAGATGGAATATCACATGGAGTTAGTTAGAAAATTGTCATGGTGAAGTAATGACATCAGGCTGATCGGGCCCACTACCAAGCTGCTTGGGGCAGGGACTGTCATTAATTACAGACTGAATGAGTTGGGGTTTAACGTTAAAAAGAAAAATGGAGAGGGGACATGATAACTGCCCTACGCTAAAGGCTGCTGCAGCAAGGAGGGGGATGGACCACTCTGCATGTTCAGGGTGGACACGATCAGAAGACCCCGGTTCAACGAGAGGGACACATTTCTAATGGCAGCGACAGCCAAGCTTGAGAGCAGACTCTGGGAGGTGGAGTTTGTCTTAAAGAGCAGGGTTGACTAACGCCTGGCAGGAATGTCACAGGTTAAACAGAGTGTCCTCTGCCTAAAAGCAGTGTTCTCTCTTGCAGTCCCTTTCACGGCCCATGCTGTGCATCCTTGGGGCTTCTGTGTCACACTGCAACATAAGCAAACACAAATGCTCAACCTGCATTATCATTTCAGTTATCAGCTCACAGTACCATGAGCAAAAGACTGTTTGTTTCCAGTTATTAAAACAATCAGACGCCTATTTTTTTAGGCAGATAATTATTGGTGTAGTGCCTAAGCTGATTTGCAGTATTATTAGAAATGTATATTTCTGGTAAAAAGATAACAGAGGCTGCCATCAGTAAAAAGTGAGCTTGACCTGCATGTGAAGAGAAGAATATGGGCTGACTCCGCTCCACGGCATTAACTCAGGCAAAGGACCTTCCAAGGCCAATCTAGCAGGAAAAAGCGCGTCCTTTCTGCAATACCAGCATCCTTCCTGAGGGAAACAGGTTTTCTGTTCCAAAGCTAATAGATGAAATTTAATTTCTTTTTTGGCAAAGGGGCATACTCTTCTCTTCTTATGTCTACATTATTTCACATGTTTATACTTCACACTATTTATTTTCAGGTGCACACAATTTGTATTCCCGATTGCTTTTGGGAAAGCAGGCTTGAACTACTGACTCAGTTTCTCTGAAGTTATGACATTTCTAATTCAGGCACATTGGTTTCTTACTCAAGTGATGCATCTGCTCTAAATATTTTACGATAAATCTCTTTTTTCCCTTCATTTAACAGGATTATTCACAACTTTTAAACTTCCCATTAAGATGATTTTTAAGGGGTTACTCATGCCTTCTGTCAGCTACAGTTCTGCTGCCCTGCGGGACTGGATATTTGTGGAAGTTCCTAATACAAAAACAGCTTAGGATTTCTGAGCGTTGTAAGTGTGGACAGAAAATAAGGGCAGGAACACACTATTCACAGGTGTGTGACAAGGCAAGGAAATAAAACCAACAGAGAGAACCTGCCACCATGTTTGTATTACACAGACAAACCTTGCACGCCTGTCACTGAAGAAGGGAGGGCAATAGTTCAGTACCCATCAACATCTTTGCATCCATCTAGAAACCAGGGGAGAAGAGCAATTCACAGGGCTTTTGAGAGGATAACATTAAACGTTGGTGGTCCAGGTGGGACTTACACTGTGGCAGGGTTTAAGACACCAAGACACAACCCTGCATGCAGGAAACATTTCCTACCTGATACTGCAGTTTAACTTTTCAATAATCAAATGGGTACTGTAACCCCTCCATTGCCTTCCTAGTCTGCTTCTCCCTCTGCCGCGTTAGACACTACCTGCCGGGAAGTGTACCATCTCTCTCTCCCGCAGAGAAGTTAAACAGATACGGGACCTTGTAAAAATACCAAAGTAGGGAAAAAGGGAATTCCTCTGCATATTTAGCAGGTGAGGAATCCATCTCCCTCCTTTCTTCCTTATTTCAATCCCATTTCCAATTCTGGAAAAAGAATCAAGACAGAATAACTGAGGGATGACTGAAGCTACAGAAAATATTCTGGAGCAGCTGCTCTTTCTGTGGCCTTCATACTTCTTACCTTCCTTTGTTCCCTCCCCACTTGCCAAACTAAGGGCACATTTGCAAGCACTGCTAATTACGGAGTTTGAAAGAATTTGGGAAAACTGATGCAACTTATATCCCTAACAGCTCCCAGACAACAAGGGAATCTGTTACTAAATCCCTGCTGCAGCTACATTGCTTTTTTATTTCTTTTATACTCCTTTGAAATATCTTGTAAAATGATCTTGACAAGAGGTCTTGAATTGAAAACCGACAGTCTGTCAATGCACTTTCATGATGCACCTGTACAGCATCTTCAACCACCAGGAACAAGGAACGCTTATTTATTAGGAAACTTCACAGACGCTATAAAAGATTATATTGCTATCAGAGACAAAATGAGGCCTGGGGCCTTCACAGCAAACCATTAGGACTGGTTTCATTTCCCACCTGCCTGAACAGATTGTTTTGATTTTGAAGGCTGTCGCGTGTTTCCAGGTTAGTGCTAAATGATCACTTTAAAATTAACTGGTCTGGGGAGGCTGAGTAACACACCGGGATACTACACGAGACTTTCACCTCTGCCAATCCAAGATCTGTAACGAGCTTAGGCGATCTGATTCCTGGGCTTTATTTATTTTTTTGTCTATCACGACTATAAGCAGCACAGGACCTAGCAGGAAGAGATGCAAGGACAGCGTTAGGTAAGCAGACAGTGAAGCTGGCAGCTGAAAAGCATTATCAAAGACACACGGAGAAAAATTTCTTTTACGATTAATGCCACGTACAGTCCAGGCAGTCAGAAGACCTTTGTTCAGTCCTTAGCTCTGTCTTGGCTTTCTCCATTCAACAGGCAAAGCACTGGAGTTCATATTTAATTCCTGTGTGACTAGCTGAAAGCAAGCTCCACAGCTCTGGCGCGCTCCAAGGAGCCACTGATGTATCTCCAGAAGAAGTCAGACCAGAGCAGTGTCACGTCAACCACTTGGCTACCGAGACACTCTCATTTTTTTCAAACGTGCTTGTCTCTCACGTGCACATGTATCAATGAAGTGAAAGGCCTTACTTATCTTTAGAAAGTTATTGCAACAATTAGCGTGTGTGGCTAATAGCACATTTTAGATAATCACTGTTCAGAAATCATTTAAAACAGACTACATTGGCTTGCACATAAACAATTGTTTTCACTAAGGGGCTCCAAAATATAGCATCTGATTTAAACACTGTGTAAACAGAAGATGAATCACTGATTAATAATAAGAGTTCTGTTTATCAGGGTCTACTTTTTAATAATTCCCTATTTAGTCCAGCAAAATTAGCAAAATGACATTGCACCCAGTTCTAACTTGCAGTACATCTGCCTGTGTGACTAAGCGCCTACGCACAGACCAAACCCAGTCACCCCACAGGGTACTGCTATGGGACACATTAGCTTCAGGGGCTGTACGGCTCTTGAAGTCATTTTGTTTCTGTGGTGAATAGGATGGAGTCGTAAATACTGTTGCAATTAGGACAGCAGAAATTCAGAGTAGACATGTCAATTCGCTGTCACTGTTGGAGCAGAGGTCTTCTGTAGACCACTTAAATGTTGAATCACCTCCCTCGCCCTGCTGGCCACGCTTCTTTTGATGCAGCCCAGGATGCGTTTGGCTTTCTGGGCTGCGATGGCACATTGCTGGCTCATGTTGAGTTTCTCATCAACCAACACCCCCAAGTCCTTCTCCTCAGGGCTGCTCTCAATTCATTCTCTGCCCAGCCTGTACTTCTGCTTGGGATTGCCCCGACCCAGGTGCAGGACCTTGCACTTGACCTTGCTGAACTTCATGAGGTTTGCACAGGCCCAACTCTCAAGCCTGTCCAGGTCCCTCTGGATGGCATCTCTCCCCTCCAGCGTGTCGACCACTCCACACAGCTTGGTGTCGTTGGCAAACTTGCTGAGGGTGCACTCCATCCCAACATCCATGTCACCACCAAAGATGTTCAACAGCACCGTTCCCAGTACTGACCCCTGAGGAACACCACTTGTCACTGGTCGCCACTTGGACATGGAGCTGTTGACCGCAACTCTTTGAGTGCGATCATCCAGCCAGTTCCTTATCCACTGAGTGGTCCATTGGTTAAACCCATGTCTCACCAATTGCAGCTTTGGAATTATAGGGGTTTTACACTAAAAACTTCTAGCCCTCATAGTTACACAGAAAATCTTGAGAACTGAACACATACCCAAGACTTATGCTACAACTGCAGAGATGCTAGGGCGGTAGTGCTGAGGGTCCCTTCGCATCTAAGGTCTAGTAAGTCCCAGACCACTCTTTGGAGGCACATGGCCAACACTAGGGCAGGACCCTTGGCAGTGGAGGAAAAGGCTGCTGCCTTGTTGAACCATCTGAACTGATACATCCTGAGTGCCGGAGCAGCCCCACTGCCATTCCTCCCCTGCTGAGCCTGTTTAGTCACGTGCAGTCCTCAAGCATTGGTCCATCCTTCATTCAGCCTCTGGCTGGGAGTTTCTCTCACTAAGCTCCTGTCTCTTCCACACAGTTAGTAAACACCGGGTCCACATCTGAGCTGCTCTGGCTGACAATATTTTTTCCTCAGAGCTTAAGGAGAAAACCAACCATATTATACTCAGATCTGGCAACCTTTTGCTACATGTTGTGGACACACATTTCACAGCACAGCTATTTTTTATGCTCTGTTGTTTGCTTGTATTTCATGTTTTCCTTCAGCTGGAAAATACAAACAGTATGGTTCAGCTTGGAGGTGAAGAACTGCCAGTTTGTATAAACACTTTGATAATAAAAAAGATTTGGTGATGATTACAGCTCAATGTTTGCTGCAAAAAACAGAGGCCCTTTAGCAAATTTTCTAATGTAGTACACACTGGTGCTTTGTTCTTCAGCAGATACTCAGCCATCCATGGGACGGCCAAGCACACAGAATTAAAAATTGTGTAGGGCTTTGGCAGATGTTCAGTGACAAGTTTTCTTTGCCGTCAACAGGTATTTTCAGTTGTCTAAGCTGGTGGTAAACAGTTAGTTGGTCTTCACAACTCTGAAGATCTTCCCTGTAATCACTGCCTGGCTGGAGCTCTCCATACGGGACGCATTGATTTAGCAGTTGGACAGGCAAATGTACAACTGAAGAGTAGCCCAACTATTCCACTCCAATAACCTGTGGTGCCAAGATGCAAATTCTTTGGAAGTTACGATTCTTTTTAGGCTTTAATTAATACTTTCATAAAACCAGTGGTATAATAAAGCTGTAAACAGAATCCATTTCTACCATGGCTAAATTTAATTGAACGAGTCTAATCTCACCCATCATTTGAAATCTGCATCGTAATTTACACAGCGAGTTCCAACAGAATGGGAAAATCTGCCTTAAGCTGCAATCAAAACCGCAAAAGCAAAGGAAACGCAAAATATTAATACTTTTTGTACACGACTTTTTGGTCAGGCTTTGCAGGCCAGCACACACAAAGTCAGCGTCAATGAGAGAACAAACATACATCTGAATTTATTTTCATGGGTTTTAAACTAGGTGCTTTTGCAAGTTTCTTCCACTAAATCACTACAGCTAGGATTTCACTAGGTGAACCAGCTTTAATAAATGAAGTTTTCATCTCTCCCTAGCCGAAAGAGTAACCTTACTTGAAACCTTTTCAATTTCCAAAGTTGCCTTCAGCTGTTAGTTTCCAAGAAACCACTATTCCCAGCCTCTGTGTCTCCCTCTCATATGCCACTGAATATCCACCCTATGCTTTCAGAAGTGTCTATGACTCTGGCTGTGTTAGCTGGCAGATGTTTTTAGAGACTAGAAAGTGTTTAGTCCCTGTGGACTAAAAGTTACATGATGACTTCATCACACAAGCAAGAGCTAATAACGGGAAAGCAAGAAAGCAGACAAGCGTTATATTCCAAAAACATGATGTTTCCTGTGCTTCTGGCAATACTACTTCTGTGCCTGAAAAAAAGGCAAATCACTTGAGTCTTGATGCTCAAAACATGCACACCGCTGAATCACTGTGAGATAATTTACTTGACCCTCCCTTAGCTGCCTTCCCCACCAATACTCACTTTCCTTTTGATGGAAGTTAGAGGGTGAAGGCAGAGGAAAGGCAGTGTTTGTTTACATTCAATATCTATGCACCAACTATACGCCTCACAACCCTCTCTGGAAGGGGCTGTTACTACACCCAGGAGTTCACAGCAAAACAGCAGCAGAAATGTGAGTGGCTGCCTCAGGACCACACGCCTCTGCTCCTGCAGCAAAGTATTCTTTCAAGCCTGAGTGTACAGTTTTACCCTCTCCATTTAGAAAACTTTGCAGACTGATACATGAGCAACTGGAAGTTGTTAGAAGAAATTCTTCACCTGCATTGCCATAACTGTCTTATTTTTGTACGAAGACATCAGCAGCAGACATTATGCCCTCTCTCTACATCTCTGTGAACTGCCCTAATGACAGAACAAGCAAAAGAAACAAGAGGAATCAGACACACAAGAGAAAGGCCTCCCTCCAGTGACATTACGGGGAAGAAGAGCAAGTGAGTAGATACGCAGTAGACCGTGACAAGACAATGTGAAGACCCTTCTCTGTTTAAGAGGGGAGAGAGAAAGGATTTGTCCTGGAGAGAAGCGTGGGCTTTTTGTATTACCCATTCCATGCATGTATATATAAATTTTGTTAGAACAGTAAGGGAGGAGGGCTATTTCCTAGAGCTGATTAAAGAAGCATGACTCGATTTTCAATTTCAAACGACTCGGGGGGCATTCCAATCGACTGCAGACAGGAAATGAATACCATACATGCACTGAACAAGGCAGATGCTTTTGAATCTGACACTTACGTGAAAAGAAAATATCTTCATTTCTGTCTCCCCTCCGCCCCATGATCACTAGTTAGTTCTGAGCTATTTTTAGGATAAATGGTTTTATTTTTCAAACTTGTTATAATCTTAGCATGTGCCTGAAGCCACCCAGATGCCACTGACAATAAACTGTATGGAGCAGGCCAAATGCATCTTTAGATTAGTCCCAGCAGCCACACGCAGCAGCAAGGTAGAAGAGGAAAGGTTCAGGTTTGAGATATCCTAACCTCCTCCTCTGCTGAGGAACAGAGACAGGACCCAAGCTGACATGCTGGATCTGTACAGAGATTCCAAAGCGTATACAGCAGACGCACTGCAGAGCAGGTTGGAAGAGCATTTCCTGGTAGGCTGTGGCACAGCACTCGCTTCCAGCTACTTAGCTGTGCTAAAGAGATAAATATACATCTTTTCTCCTCATACAGCTCTTACAAGTAAACTGCAATGTCATGGGAGTATTATATATACCGCAATGTAATTGTGGCTCCTCTTATCAATGGCAGCAGTGCGTATAGGGAATTGGCATATACAGCTCTTTTCACCCACTTAGTCCATATGTGTGCAAATACACAATTTCAGCTGCAAATTCCTCTTGTATTTTATTGTGGGAAGACTTCTATAGGATAAAGAAAAGAAAAAAATCAGAGAGGTGGTATTAATCTGGCCCTTACTCGAATGTTAGGCAAATAATTAGTTCATTTTATTTGATGTTAAGACTGCCATAGCTATATTCCTAAGAACATGAAAAAAATATCTTCTTAGGAGAGAGACAGGAGAAGAAGAAAGCAGGATGGGTAGGTGAGAAAAGCAGCTCCGATTTATGTTATTCAAAAAGCCATGAATGCTAGATCAAAGAGTAGCAAGAATCAAACTCTCTGCCACTGAAGGATTTCAGCAGCTTTCTCAGAGCTATCGATCTCTCAAGGGCAAACTCTTTTAAACACTAGGTGATGCCTCTAACTAGCCAAAACTCCCACCTCACACTGGCTAAGCCTCACGTAGTTTGCTTTCATCAGCTGGCATACTGGGGAAAGCAGAACCAGCTAAGACACTCCTGTATCCGGGCCTGATGAAGGAGACATACAGCAGAGCGCAGAAATAGCACGTGTGCATTTTCTGCACCACATGTTGCCTTTTTAATGGCCATCATGGTAGATGTGAAATAAAAAAACAGATTCCTCACTGAAGAGCTCTGTGTTTGGTGACCACCAATATCACAAAGTGCTTTGTCCAAGGACAGAACGCAGACACCCCGGCGAAAGCCCTGGGCAGGGTTTGTTTGCTCAGTGCTGACAAACACAAAATCACCTCATATTTTGTTGTGGGTTAAGATATCTAAGGCGCTACCACAGCTCAGTCGGCAAGCAGTGACTTGTTCATGAGTTTGGACTCACAGGTCTAATCTGAACACCCAGAAGGCACAGGATCCAACCCTAAATCAGGTCCTGAACTGTCAAACACACTAAAGATTGGCATCTCCCCCCCTCTTCCCTTCCCTGGGTCAGGTGTCTTTGGAGTCTGGCAGAGAAACTTCCAGGTGTTCTGCCTTGTCGGGACACTTCAGGATCATGCCTTAAGCAAGAGCCACTGGAATTGGGTGCAGTAAAGCAATTTCACCTGGTGCACCCCCAGATGGTCTCCCAAGAGCTGCCTTTGGGCTTTTGATACAGATCCACTTGCACTGGGCTCATTGCTGTTGCCATCGTCGCATCCCTGGGAACACTCCATTCATCCTGCCCTCCACATCTGCTATGTCACACACATGGCTACGACAGCGCATTACAGATTAGTCAGCTCTTTCCAAGCTTTGCTCACAGTTCAAAACGCATCTACTCCCACCAGCACTTAGTACAACTTGGCACCTTACACATTTTCATGAAATAGACTTCTGCATGTTTTGATCAAGAGCTAGTGCTGCTACCATTTAAGTGCATATCAAAAGCTCCAGGACTATCAGGCTAAATAGTTCATTTGAAACCTTTGGTGCTATTGTTCCAGCACGCCTGAAGACACAGACATAGTGTGGCTGCCCTAGGCTCCCTTTTGATATATATTTTCACAAATGTTAGACATATACGTATCAACCCCTCTATTCTTTCCTAATAAAAGCTTAGACTCTAAAACACAAGATGAGGAATAGATACTCTATTGGCCAGCTGCAGCAAGCCTTTCATAAATAACACAACAATCAAACCCTGTAAAGGAAAATGATACTCCAGAAGCTCTATCTTGACATACATCTGTTTTCCTATTGTAAGAAGATAGAAAAAGTTAAATGCTGAAAGCCTAAACAAACTCTGAATTAAGAAGAGACGGTAGTAGTAATGATGGATGAATTGTAAAACACCTGCAAATGTTAAGATTGCTGCACTCTTCTGCAGATCATTGAGTCTATACTGCAAACCTCCAATAGACATAGACTGTGCTCTATAAAAATCATGATGAATGCAGACTTGTTTTTATATTACGGAGGTCCTAATCCTCCTCCTCTGCCTTTACTCTATTGTTACAACATCAAAGACCAACTGCTGGCCGAGATACAGTCAATATGAAAAGGGCGACCAGCAAATTTACTGCTTGACTTCATTCCCTTTAAATGGAGTAGGCACCATGGCCCTTTTTCAAAGTCCAATCGCAGACATATATCTTTTTTATTGGACATCATGTACAATAAAGTGAAGCTGTAACTTGGAAAAAAAATAGAACACCTTAAAAAAATCCCATGAGGTGAACATTCCTTTATAAAAATATCACTGTGGTTACGCGTTTTGAAAAACTGGGCATTCTGCAGTGCAAGAGGCATGGACTGGCTAGGTTATAGTTTAGCTAAGATGCATACCCATGCCTAATATCTAGTTGGTTTCAAAAAAAAAACCCAAACCCTAATAAAAAGTGATATATTTAAGACAGAATGCCAGTGTCATTCAAAGAAACTGAAATGGCAGCATTCATGTCACAAGAATCATTAACTGCTTTGTTATAGTCTGCTCTGTGCAGTGAACCTTTACAGACTTCTTCAGTCCAGAGAATCTTAAAATCAGGCGCACAAAATGCCAATATATACACTGCATCTTGAACATCTCTCGTGGAATTTCAAGAGACACTTTCATATGAGAGTTGCATCTGTAGACATTAAAGACAGGGACAGTTTTATTGCTCTTGTGTTGCTAAATAACTTCTTGCTATGAAATCTAAAAAGTGTATAAGAGACTCGTATGATGTAGGAGGTGAGTACATTGGGGTGTAAAGGATCCATGCTAGTTAGCTATGGTTTTTATTTTTTAATAAAATATATGTCAACGTAGTGAGAAATTTTTGTTTTAAACTACTTTTTGTTTCTTTGGTAACTTGTGCAAGCAGACATTAGTAAATACCTGATTACTAAGTTTGTATCTAGATCAAGTTCATACTGAATTTGAAATCCTGCACCGATACACGTGGCAGATAAAACCGAGCAAATTTACATTTTGTTACACCTACAGTAATCTTAGGCAGCTGGTTCCAGTGCAGTAATTTTGGTTTCCTCATGGCAAAAACTGCTGCTATTGGGTTACCTCTAAGGCAAGAAAGATACCAAAGCTATGTGACTAATTTCTGAAGCACTAGCTTCAATAAACAGTCGACTTATGGCTGGGTCCTCTTCGCTGCTCTTTCCCTTACATTGCGCTCTGTTGTCAGTCACCTCTTTCCATCGCAGCCTACAGCGCAGACCTTCTGGCGCAAGGACCTCACTTCCTACTCAGCCTTCCCGGGCACATACAAGAAAAGGTGTTTCAATGACAGTGTTCAATTGTTCAATACCAGTTGAGTTGGGTGTTCGGGAATGCAAAGGCAAGACACCTGAAGGAAGCTTTCTGGAGGTTAAAGCTGGCTCGTGGACAGCGCTGACTCAGTAACTGTTCCTTAGAAAGGGAGGAATCCACTTTCTTTAGAGCGGTACTGTGAACAGTGGAAGAAAAAGACAGGGCAGGTGTTTTTTTGAGATACTTACACCGTACATGTGGTACAGACATAATGGTACTGTCACAAGTACTGATGTCAATGGCCATGCAGGTAAAGAGGAAACTTCAATTTTCTGAGGAAAAAGAGCTACTGTGGAACAAAGTAGCCCAGGATTTTTCAACGCGTATGAAACTAACCATGAAACATAATGGATGGAAACGAATTCGTGCAATCTGAAGAAAGCCACATGCCAAAACCCAGCTTGGCTTCATGGATGGAGGTCCAGATTATGTATGTTATGCGCACATCAGTTCTGTAGAAGAACTGAGTTGTGAAAGATTCAAACCCAAGAGGAACTTTGGCTGGGTCTGCAGCCAACACAAGTCACTGACTCGTCCTGCTTTGTGAAATCAGTGGAGCAAGGTCAATTTAAACACACTCAGAATGTAGGTCTAGCATAGAGGTGTAAAAACCAAGGACGTTTGAACTTCTCCTGCCTTGCAACATGGACTGACTCCACCAAGAGTGGTGAGAAAAAGATTTCATCTCTGATTTTCCTTTCTCATCTTTATGAGCACCTCTGTAAAAGCACCCTCTGTAAAAGCACCCAAATAGCCATTACTTTACAAGAGTTTAGAGGTGAACAACTCCAGGCCTGCTTTTATCCTGCTGACTGCTAGAAGGGAGGAATAAAAAAATATGACCCACTGCTATGAGTTCTCCAAGCACTGAAAAACAAGGGCAAAAGGATAAAGGAACTGCTTACCAGTACCGCCCACACCAGCTCCTCTGACCAAGTATTATACTGCCACATAACTGACCGCTGTGGCAAGCCATCACTTATTACAATAATAAGTTACATTTTACTTTGTTTTCTTTCTTTTTCTGGTATTTCAAATCGAAAGTACATGGAAATACCAACACTGGAAACATTCTGCTCTTACTGATGTATCAATGAGCTCACTACTCTATTTCTTGGAAATGTTATTCATCTCTGTGCTTCGGACTATGAATTTAGCCTGGCATTTTCTGTCTTCCAAACTTGTAAAATCAGTATCCTGGAGGCACAACGGTATTAAAGTGCAACAGTAATCACTGCATCATTTAATGCTTCCTTTTGCAACTTACTAAAGCAGTTTGTATTTTTCTGCTCCAAGTTATCACTTCATTATTCATTTGTGACAGTGCTTACAGCCTCCATTCAGGCCTGGAGACCTATTACACATTGTACACAAGCAACACCACAGCAACGGAATGTCAACCTCAAAGAGATTGGGTTGAGATTTAAAAAATAAAATTAAAATAAATTTAAAAAAACCCCATCGGTGACACAGCTTTGCTACCACTGAAAAATAACGCTTTAAAAAAGTCATCTTTTATGGAGACCATCATTCAGGCAATCCAAAGAGCTTTTAAGTAGTCTAGTCTTAAAGCAGACAGCGAGATAAGAATCGTAACAAAAAGGCCAAACAAGCCTAAACAACACTGTGAACAGAACAAACCAGGCACAACTGGGTACTACCACATTTGTTTGCAAGGAAGACTGGCAAAACAGAGCGGAAAGCAACAATTAAACCTGCCAAAGCTGCAAATCTTGTCTATCGCTATACTTTCAGTATAGAAGTACAAAGAAAAACTACATTGCTTCAATTTTTTAATTTATGTTTGTGTAAGGAAACATCTAAATTGTCTGCATATATGTGAAGTATGTGTGCATTTCAAAATTTTTAAATGATTACTCAGAAGAATGTAAGCATAAAAAAAGTACGGCAAAATAATTTCCTACCATTGCATGCATTCTGTGCATTTTTGCATAGTGAAGGAAAAAAAAAAATTGTTAAGCATGAATATCTACATATTTGTGTATCTTAAAAAATGAAGTGCCTTTCAAACCGCTCTTTCCTCCCCACTGGAATACATACTAATGACTGGGTTTTCAGAAATCACGTCTATCTCCCCACACGTTCTTTTAGAAAGCTTTTCAAACATGACTAGTGCATTTATGTATTAAGTTGTCAGGCAAAGATAGCATATTCTGCATCATTATCAATACCACCTTCATCATACTACTGTCTTCAGCACTTGACTTTCTGCAAAGTTTTCAGATGTTGTGATACAACATAGCTGGAGTTTTCACCTACGCAGTAATTCTTTCATTGTTCCTTGTTTTCTTTGAAGCTGCTTTCCACCACATCGGAACAATAAGGCATTGATTAAGAATATACAGATGTAGTACATATAAGTAGAGGCAAAAGAACAACCGCTGAATTCAAAATATGGTCCTCAATTTACATTTAATGTAACCTGGATTGGTTAAACAGATGTCTTCCCAGCAAAAGAACTCCACAGCACAGCAAGGTGTCAAAAAGCTTAGTATGCTGAAGCTTTAGGTACTAGGGCTGGGTTACCTATTAGCAGGTCATAACACGTACGTCAAAAATCACAATGGAATACACAGCGACCAGCTCCTGACAGTAAAGTGATGATGAAATTGTTGGGGTCATAAAGACCAACAGCAGTGTTTCAACTCTAGGCCTCCTGTTTTTATGGACAGCTGGTGTTAAGAAAGGACAGGGCAGGGAAATGTGACTGAACCTGCAGGCCGACAACCTAAATGGGAGGAGCGACTGAGAGATTTTTGTGCCGATCAGCAAGTGGTCAGCAGCAGTGTGGTTGTACCACTGTTACACTGCTGTTACAGCTGTGATGGACTAGCTGTGTTCTTCCTGCGTAGAACAAACTTCTCCTTACACGATCAACGAAGACTACAAAATAAAAGCTACTCCAGACCTAGTGCTGATTGTCCAAGTTAGATGAACCACATGAAAAGTACCAACCCAGCTCCTTCCAGGATCCCTTATGTACCCATGCCTTGTTTCTCTACTCTTACTGTCACCACAGGTGATCGTTACAGCTCTCAATCTTCTCAGGAACCAGACTCAAACCTACCACTCCTTTCACTACCATGAGTCAGCCGCCCGACCGCTGTAGGGCTCAGAAGCAGTGTTAACAGGCTCCCCGCAGAGCTCTAGAGCACAGGTAAGGATGGACTGAGAGAAGAAAAAGGCAAATGTAGGAATGTCTCTGGGGCTTTTGCCCTGTAGTAGTTACTGCGATTTGTGTCTGGATCCAGGCCCATGGGAACAGACAAAGCCACCATAATGGCCCTGAATGAACATAGGACTACATACGAACTGTTTTTTTCATGCAAATAACCCAATAATACAAAGAGATGGAAAATGATCCTAAATCTTGCTCAAAACAGGAAGAACTCCAATAGACTCTTCTGTATAAGGCACTATGAAAAAACTGCTCCAAGCTATAGTTGCAGAGACAAAATTGAGAAGTATCCTGTGATTTAATGACAGATAGATATCACCAATGATCCATGACGAGCAGTACAGTCACTGTTAGCTGTTGAGCTGAAGAGAAGTTCAGCAAAATACGCCTCATCCAAACACCTTGGTCAAATCTAATGCAGGAAGTTACATTCGTACCTGCCTAACATTGCTCCCTGCAGCCACAACTAAATACAATATTCCTGGATCCCTGTTCAAAATTATTGCAGTAGTCTTAGATACTAAAAAGCCTGCCACATCCGCGGTGTGGTAGCTCTTTTCCACCAGTGATGCTTCTGTTTGCTACGAAATTAATTTAAGTGACAGGTATGAAGTGAAGCTTAGTTAATACTTTTTGGATTTTTCGTGGAACCAGGTCTGGAAGGTGGAAGAATCTCTCCTGGGAGCCACGGACAACAGAAAATGCTCCACCCAGAGCAGTGGTCTCAGTCTTTCACCCTTGTTTCCTGTTTTATCCTTTCCTCCACGCACACAGCAGCAGCATGCGTAAAGCTAATCACCCTTTCTTCCCCCTAGATCCTGGAACAAGCCACAGCCCACTAGCAAAACCACTAAAGAACACACATAATTCTCTCCCTTAGGAGACGAGAGAATGAACTACACATGGTTTAAGTCGTTCGTACGTCTTAGTGTATAACTGGAAGAACATATGCTAATGGTAAGGGTAAGCTTTAGCTAAGAACCTATACAGCAAAGCCTGCTGAGAACAGGCAGGTTTTACTATCACCGCAAAAAGCATGAAACAGAGCATCCTCTGTGATGATTAACAACCTCACCAAAAGAGATCTTGGTTTACAGAGAATCAGCCTGCTTCATTCACAAGCCACCTGCTCCGAATGTTATTTGTGTATTGCACAAACTACTCTTAAGGCAGAGAAGGATTTACTGCTTGTATTAAATACATGATGTACATCCACTTACAGGCATCTTATATAGGCTAAGGAGAGCCTGGAAAACATGAATGCAAAACACTGAACCGACAGTTTTTCAAAGATGATTTAGACAATCAGTTCCTATTAGAACTAACCAAATGCAAAGCTCCAGAGCTCAAATAAGCTTTAAAAAACTCACTCTAAAACTCTCCCAAAGTAAACAGCTTGAGGCCTACTTAAACTGAGAAAGCCAGAAAGTTGAAATACGCCACTGGAAACATCTGACTGGAGATCATTTTGCAGTTTGCCTGAATCCAGTACGAGGAGCAGCAGGAACACACAAACCTTAAAAAGACTGAATGAAATGCACCCCAGCAAAGGCAACAGACAGCACACCATTTCTGAACTTCTCACCATGTTGAGCTGTGGATCTTAGGAGAAAATTAAGAGCTCAGCCCTGTAAAGGACTCCTCACGCGGCCTGGAGAGCAATTCTTGTGCAACCGCTCATAAGCAGCAGAACGTGTTTCTTCTGTTAGGGCTCAGAGAACATTTCTGACGCGCTGTAATTGCTTGCATGCTTATTGAGCAGAGGGGCAAGGACAGGAGCAAGGAGATTAAAAGTAAAAAGCTGTTTACAGCATTGTGCTTCTTTTCAAATTACATTCTCTTACATGGCTCCAGCTTTATGCACAACTACTGAGTTTCATGCTAATGTAATACTGCCACAAGCACTACAGTGGAGAATCTGACTTCATGTGCTATGGCATATATTGTTGGTGGCTCTGTTACTACATTTTACAAGGTCATTTTTCTTGGTGCAGGAACACTGTTTTTCTTGGTGTGCAAGGCCTGCTGTGGAAAAATTAGAAGTGATGGGAATAAACTTCTTGAAATATTTTCTCTCAGAATGAAAGCACAGATTTCAGAGCATCATAAAGTATTATGAACGTCCTTCAAAATTTATGTTCAAGCCTTCCCTTCATTTTAGAACTATGTAAAAAGATAAAAACATACCCAAGCAGCATTCTTCTATCTCTTAATATAGCTTCACTTGCTTTTATTCAGAAGCAGAAGTTTGTACTTATTTATTTCATGAGTATACTACGCAATAGTTTCTGGATGTTAATTAAATTATACCTAATAGAGTTCTCACCAGTAAAACCAAAATCTCCCATGCCCCCCATTCTCCTTTTTTGCCTTTGGTAGAGATGGAAGGAGGGAATAAAATCTGATTGAGAAACAAAAGGCTGATTCCCTTTCATAACTCAAAAAATATTTTACAACTCCAATCTGGATTTCCCATTTTGCGGTAGTTTACACTACCACAAACCAATTCTAACAGCAGTATGAAACTGCAGGAATGCAGAGGTCCAATACCTCTTTCTGCAGCAGTGAACGGAGGAAGCCTCTGCCCGTATCTCACCCATCCTGACAAGGACCAGCAGAGTGCATCAGGATTTTCTCCTCACTGCTGCTCCGTAACAGCCAGTCACAGCGGCACAACATCCCAGACATCTGGGAACTCTAGAGACACGCTCAGTTTTTTTACCAAAAGTAAAAGAAATTATTTAAGCTTTTTCTGGATTTCTTCCATCTATCAGTCTAATTAATTGCAGGGATTAACATAACTGAAAGACCAAAAGAAATCAAAACCTATCTTCCCAAATCCTTCCTTCATTTGAAGGACCAAGGGACGGAAGAAAGAGAAGCTTTTCCTCCCTTAATGAGTCAGACTTCAAATACATACAAGTCTGTATTTTAGACTATTTAATTCTCCAACAATATTTTAAGATTACTAAGGATTCCTCCTGAATCCATTTTATGTAAAAAGGATGTGTTAAGTTTTTGGGTATTGAGTTTTGTTATGTTTTGGGTTTTTTTTTTTGGAACTCAGACTAACATTTCAGATTTCCTTTCAGACACACAGGACCAAGTTCCAACCACTTCATTTGTGTAAACAGACCACCTAATCCTAAAATACCATACCCTGCATTTGATAATAGCCAGTTTGTTTTTATACAAATTTGCCTTGTCAAAAATACATCTATAAACAGTTGCTGCAAAGACTACTCTTTCCTGTATTTGCCACAATGTGTGCAACAGACTTCATCAAATGAAATTTCATCAAATGAAACACTGACCTAATCACTTCTCACAATCTTTTCTCTCCATAGACCTACCAAGACAGAAAAAACAATAGGGTTTTATTTTCAGTATAAGCGATAGCAACCTGAGAGATTTCTATTTGCTTATACCAACAACTCGGGGTTTGTGCAGTTTTGCTTTCCGCATTGATTCTTTACCTGGGAATGCAACGCAGAAGATTTTGCATTTCACTTCAGTATGTGCCACGGTAACAGCCCAAGAAATCCCCAAATCTGAAGATTCCAGCGCAAACTTGCCATCGAGATCTATATTGTGATGCTCTGAATTGAAGCATCTGCCTGTCAGAGTACAATCTTCTAAAGCAGGTCACAGTATTTTCCAGCTAACAATAGAATCCATAGAAGTTATAAAACCAAAAAATTGATAGACTTCCATCTGTTTAACTGATTAATCAATATATGTGCCTCCCATAATGTCTTGTACAGACACACTCTCTCAAAAACATAACTGCAGAATCGATTCAGTTAGGAAGTATATAAAAATTTCAATTGTACAAGTGGCAAAACACGATGAAAATACGAACTGCTAAAGCTATCAGGATGCTTAAAGGCATAAAGTTTTATTAAGTATCTGTAAAAAAAATTAAAAAAAATCACCAGACAGAAAAAATTCTTGAAGTCAACAACCAACAGATTTTCATGGGACAGCCAACTACAATGACAATACTCTATGATAATTATCTGAAGATGATTTTCCTCTTGTTTCACCCTAACCTTACAATAGCGCTCTAAAAAGAGCTCCTCGGGGAAATGGCATCACCCAGAGTTCCCACTTGCCCAGATGTTTCCCTCATTACGTTACAAGCTTGTCAAGAAAAGGCAAATTCAGGGTTATTCTAATGATAGCAAACACCTCATAAAAAACCTCTCCAAATTTACTTTTCCAAGGAACATCATTTTAAAAGGCATTTCAAGTGCCCATGAGGAAAGAAAGCATCATTTATAAAACATTATTACCAGAAATCTTGAAGATATTAGAAAAAAAACCATCCTGGAATGTCAAGCCAGTGATAAAACCGCAGCTCAAAGAAAGACAGCATCGTGGGGCCTTACCCAAAACACATGGCCGAGCACCCCCAAGTAGGACTCCCACCAAGTTCTACAGCAGGTGTTCTGAGTTAAGAGGACCTGACTCCAGTTTGTGACTGGGATGAAGAGTCTGCAGATCTGGGTTCCCTCTTGTGGCTAGTGGTTTCACTTTGTGGACCACCAGTTGGGGATCCCATGCAAACAAAGTGATCATTACAGCCTGCACTCTCCATATTTTTCCTCATGCTTTATAGAAATGCTGGTACTATGATTCTTTCTGAGAGGATAAAGAAGTTTACATAAATTTATGGTGATTATAATTATACATTTTTTATCATCGCATGATTTGGTGGTTGATGTTTCTTTAATACTTGAATACAGGGCAAAAAAGTTGGTCAGGGCACATGCAAAGCTTTGCCTGGGGATTTTGATGATTCTGCAGCTTTTATCACTGTCTCCAACCATTTTCAATAAATGGCAACACATGGTACTGAATAAAAAAAGAACCACCTGCAAAAATAAGGACACAGAACAAAAAAGTCCTTTACCTCTATAGGACACAATTCACCGATGGTTTCACGGGTTCAGAAGGCTGGAACAGAGTAGGTGGGTCACAAGCCCTGTCCGTCACGTTCACAAGCACCTACCACCCTGTTTCTCGGCTATTTCAGGACAGAATATCTCTACCTGTCTCTTGATGCTTTCCAAAGAAAACCACGCATTTCGTTCCCACATTTCCCAACACCATACGCCTACTTGGTGGGGAACGCTGCGTCCTCTCAGGGGAGGCCCTGCGGCCCGGCCTGCCTCCGTCCCTTGCCCGACCCAGCCGAGATGGCCATCGTCCGCTGCGACCTGTCCGCCATGTCAGGCGCACGGGAGCCGCCCCGACGCCTCCAACACCCTGCCCGAACGTGGCGCGGGGAGCGGCCCTGCCTTCTCCCACCCCTGTCCCCTGAAGGAGCGTGACACCAAGGGGCGCGGGGGGTGTAAGACACCCCAGACCCCGCGCCAGGGAAGCCCTCGAGCGGCCGAGTACTCGCCGGCAGCGCCTGCCGGTGCGGCGGGCTGGGTCCGGGCGGGGCCGAGACAGGTGCACGGCGGCGGCTCCCCTCAGCCCGGGGCCGGCCCCGTCCTCCCCGGCCCGGGGCCGAAGCGCCCGCGATGGCCTCGCCACCACAGCCGCCGTGGGGAGGCGGGCGGAGAGCGCTGGCCGCGGGTGAGGGAGGGATGGGGGGAGGCGGGGCGGCACTCACCTGCCGCTGGCTGTGGTTGCCGGCGCCCGTGGGGGCGTGGGGCTCGCCGCCGCCGCGCAGCACGGTGATGTGCAAGGTGAGCAGAAGGAGCCCCAGCAGCAGCAGCAGCTCGGCCGCCAGCCGCACCATCCTCTTGAGCCGGGCGGCTTTAGGGCCCCGCGGCGGCGGCCGAGGAGGAGGCGGAGGAGGAGGAGGAGCCGCGGCGACGGCCGCCGCCGCCGGGGCCGCCGCC